>APFE030118586.1:70194-113982 GCA_000404065.3 Pinus taeda | reverse complement strand
AAGGTAGCCCTAACGCTATCCTAAGGTAACCCTAACATAGTCCAAGAAGGCAACCCTAATGCTACCCTAAGGCAGACCTAATGCATTCCAAGAAGGCAACCTTAATGTTATCCTAAGGCATCCCTAACACAGTCCAAGAAGGTAGCCCTAAAGCTATCCTAAGGCAGCCTTAACATTGTCCTAAACGATAGCCCTAACGCTATCCTAAGGTAGCCCTAACATAGTCCTAGAAGGAAACCCTAATGCTATCCTAAGGCAGCCCTAACGTTGTCCTAAAGTAGCCCTAACATTGTCCTAAATTAGGGGACTTATTAATGAAGAGATGCCCTACCCTCTACGCTATATTAAGGGTGTCCTAGCTACTATTAAGATGAAGATAGAAATTGTCCTAAACATACCTATTGTGCCCTAGATGCAAGCCTAAAGAAGCTAAAAAGTAGGACTGTTTTAAGGCCTAAAATAAGACACTGAGTTGTTAGAAGGAGGTCGAGGTTACTTGCTGGGTAGGACGAGTTGAAGAAGGGTTGTTTAGGATAGCAAAAGTAAAGGAATCCTATTTTGAGTGAGTTGTAGGTGAAAATGAGGGATTGTGGTAGGCCGTAGTCCTAACCACCTCAAAACAAGGACAATGTGGAGAGTTTGAAGGTTCAAACATGCCCTGATCAGCAACATGCTAGGGGAAGTGTCTCATGAGAGTGTCGCAATTTTCTTGAGGGTTGTTGGAGGCCCGCATGAGGAGTTTAGGGTTGCCTAGTGCCCTAACTAGATCAGTCATGAACAATAGCATGGAAAGCATGGACATCATGGAAAACATGTACAACATGGCAAGCATGGACAACATGGCAAGCATGGAAAGGATGGACAACATGTATAGCATGGACAACATGATAAGCATGGAAAGCATGGGTAGCATGGCAAGCATGTACAACATGGCAAGAATGGAAAGCATGGATAGCATGGAAAGCATGGACAGCATGGAAAGCATGGACAACATAGCAAGCATGGAAAGCATGGACAGCATGGTAAACATGGTGCTGCAAGCACATGAGACACATTGTACGGCAACATGGTGTAGTAATGGCACAAGTGTGTAGCATGATGCAACATGGTGAGGTGCAACATGATGATGAGGAGCAACACAATGATAGGTGCCACATGGTGATGGAGTCACCTAGGAGAATCTATTGAAGCATCTTGTCTTCAACTGAGTTCAGCTACCTCATGTGTCATCTACTTAGAGATGATCTATGCTCTTACTTAGATAAGTCAAAGTGTTGACTTCTATTGTACATGTACTATCTCTCTCTCTCTCTCTTTGTTGAACTATTGAAGAACATATAAGAAGAATTGATCAAGGGTTCCTCACAATGGGGTTTCTGCCTGGCTAGCACCACATCTTGTGTCCTCTTTTCTTGGCTTGTCTTCTGCGATTTATGTTTATGTTCTATCTATAGTTTACTTTAATGCTGATGCGATTACTAATCTGAGAAAAGATAATTTGTTTTCTAAATAAGACTAAACCTATTAAAGAGACAAAAAATAATGATACATGGAGGCACCAGCCTCTGCAAAACCTGTCTCAAAGTTTACCAAGTATTAACAAACATAACTGAAAAAGAGACTGCCCTCAAGGGGAATCCAGTCCAAAAATCATGGTGTGTGCTACCCATGCAGGGGAACCAACCTGTAATTCCCATGTATAAGATTCTTTTTAGCAAAACAAAAACAAAATTGACCCCAAAAAATAGTAATTATAACAAAAACTACAAAAATACCCCTAATATGGTGACCAAGTGTCTTAAAACCTGAATAAAAAACCCATAGGAAAACATATCTTTAGCGTCTTGCTATTGTCCACTTGTCGTGGCTTCCGTTTGTGTCTTGCCACCTGGAATGCTCATCGTGGCTTCCATCTTCACATTACCACCTGGTGTGTTGTCCATCTAGTTCAGAGCGTCACCAGGAGAACTGCGAGTCCCCAAGCTGCTACCATGAGTGTTCCATCTTCTAGTGTCAGTCCTATCCTGAATGATGTGAGCCAGGATGATAGTGCTCTGTGGCTTCTCACTGAAGGTGACAGAAATGGTGGTGATAATACAATAGTGCTCCAAAGTGCATCTAAATTGGAACTGGGTTGAATGACAGGGATTCATCATCAGCACAGAATCATCAAGGGGGTGCTAGGCTTCCTCATCACACCTAAAGCTAGTCCTCTGGGCATGCTCTTTACTACTGTGAGTGTTGGGATACGGACCCATGCAATGGGCAGCAGTTGAGGGTGAGGAGGAATCCACAGGAGTCAAGTCAGATGGGGACAACGAGGGAGGGCGAGTTGCTCTGCTTCTACTACTACCCCTTTGACTTCTCATTCTATGCCTCAAACGAGGCATATTTGCTTGGTGATTATTGGTATGATGAGTGCTTGGAGGAGTAAGAGAAGGGATGGAGTGGCTCATGGAGGTAGGAGAGTGAGGAATTCAATTACCAGAGGTAGAATTTAGGGCTGAAGTAGTAGCTTTGTAGTAGCAAAGCAACAGAGGATCCCGGATCCTTTTGGCACCTTCTCCCACAACAAAGCAATAGGGCAACAAAGCAACAGAGGATCTGGCACCTTCTCCCCTTAGTCATTCGAGAGCTCGGCTGGGCAGCAGCGGGGATGTAGTTATAGGCCAGAGGAGGCAAAACATGGGTAAGGCAATCCGAATTCTCCATCTTAAGGATCAGAATTAGGTAGCCTCGACCCTCACCCATCATTAATGTTTTTCGGCTTTCAAACAGCATTAAAACACCATAAATTATGGTGATGGGCATCTTGGTTGCAACGTGGGTGGCCATGTGGCCACGCCACTTTCCCGCCTGGATGAGTTGCGCTGTACCAGCGCCATTAATCACCTGCATCCAGGAAATCTAAAAAAGATATTGAGCTAATTGTGAAAATTGAAATAAATTTCTCTAAGCATCGAACATACCTAAACTTAACACTGGTCATGTTGATTCAATTTGAAATGAAAGAAGATTGGTGGCAAGAATGCCAGAATTGCAAAAAAGAGTAAAGAACCACACAATTGTCGTGTACAAGATTTCGTGCCTCCTCCTGAACCACTATGAAGAGAAGGATGAGGGCTTCTCCATTAATTCCTTTGTTTTTTTGTTATAACAATTTGATTGTGTTTGTGTTTGAAGTTCATCAGAATGAATGTTGCAATGCAAGATTGTAATAATCTTTTATTTCTAATTTATTAATGTAATCAAGCAAACCAAAGTTTATTTTCAAACCTAGGATGTGTTGAGAATAGAGGTAAATCTCTAGAGAAGAGCACAAGCTGATAAAGAAACATTAAATGATAATAGAATATAGCTTGTTAAAGGACATGAATGCTTTCAAAACTATGCCCTAGACTAAAATTTGCCAAGGTCAATATTTAGCTAATAATTGAGGACAACAATGCTTTCAAAACCACATCTTGGATGTGAATTCCTTCATGGCTACAAATTGCACTAAAATTCACTAAGCTCAATATCTACCCAACACTTTTAAAGACTACATAAAATTGAAAGGGAACTTTTACACCATATTTCAAATATCTTGTATAGCAATACATAGCAAAATTTAGTGGATTAAATAAAAACATAATAATAAATTTCCCACTCACGAGGGTTGGGGAAAATTATTCAACAATCATTTAGGGAAACATAAAAATAGATCATTTATGGGATCGAAAATTTCTCTGCATATTAATGAAAACCACTCCTACAAAACTCCTAGGCTAGTTGAAAACTTTATACGAATTCCTCCTTGTAAAACTCTATAGGAATTCCTCATAAAACGTCGGCTTATAAATAAGCAAGTGGCTCAAATGAATCAAGAAGTTGAGATTTATGAACTACAATTTCATGTCATTCATCATGATCTTCTTATGGTTTTGGAAGCATAGCCATTACTAAATACATCTTCGACTTGAAATAAAAAAATGAGTTACATTCAAGTAACCAAAAATGAAATAATTAATCAATGACAAATTTCCTTTGGGAGAGAGGAGCGATGGTGCACTGAGGAACTAGGGTTCCTAACAGACTCTTCCACGGCACACAGTCTGAGCACATAGCTTTACAGACCCCAACAAAGTTGTCAGATCTAATTCTAGGACTCCGATAAGCAGAGGACAATGAGCGGTCCAATGGGGGAGGCATCAGCGCCTTCCCCTAAAACTCACAATAAGGAAAACCCCACTAACAACATAACTAAAATAACAGAGAAGGATGAAACACGGTCTGCGCAGTAGCTGGAGGAGAATGAAGAAGAAGACTTGGAACAAGAGAAATCAGACAAACCAACAACTTCAGGTAGGCAAAAGAACACTTCATCGTCCACATGCAAGCTCATTGCTATGAAAAAACCCAAGACCGAGCTGCCTAGTCACATGATAAATGCACAAATATACTACATGAAAGATCATGCCCTGATTGGAAAATTCATAGGCTTCTGGCCTACTGAAAAAGCACTACAAGGCTGGATCACTTCAAAATGGAAGCCCAAAGGTCATGTAACTCTATAGCTAGGCCCTAAGGGCTTCTTCACTGCCACTTTCAACTACCTTGCAGACCGAAACAGGGTCCTGGATGGAGGACCTTATTTCTTCAACCTACCAGGTCTCTATCTGCGTGACTGGGTCGAAAGATTCAACCCCGACAAGGAAGATTTCAGCTAGGCACCAGTCTGGGTACGCCTGCACTCGCTTCCACTAGAATACTGGGATGAGGATTTACTAATAGCCATTGGCAATGGACTAGGTGAGTTTATAAAGATGACAGACGAAACTAAGCTCTGAAGATACACATCCTATGCACGGATCTGCGTCTACATGAAGGTTGGCCATGCGCTACCAGACACGGTAAGTCTTCTTCACGATGACTTTGAATGGATTCAACCCCTTGACTATGAACATGTACACTTCCGTTGTAGGCGATGCCATACCCATGGTCACCTCTTTCGTGATTTTCCCTTAAATATGCCGCCTAAAACCACAGACTTTGGCGATAATTCTGATCGTGCAGGCTTCACCAATGTAACTAGTAGGAAAAAGCATAACAAGAAACCTCCCTTAGCACGCAAAAATGCAGCTCCATCTTCTACTTTGCCATCTTCCAGCAACAACTTTAATATCCTGATAGATCTGGAACAGCTCGATTCGGGAACGCCCAGGCTAGCAAACCCAAGCTCTACTCCTTCCAAACCTCTGTCCCCCACTCTCACCGAAACTAACACCAGTCATCCCTCGAAAGCTATCCCTTATGAAAAGCCGGCCTCAGATTCGCAACCCATCCCCAATCTTATTATTCACAAATCCCTATGGTCTGATAAAAATATGGACATAGATGATATTCAGGCAGAACCCTCTCAGCCACCAATCCACCAGGAAGGGGGAAGTTAGCAAAGCTTAATGGAAGAGGAACCAGAAAGATTTGATTTGGGGGAAATAGACATCTTCAGTCTAGAGCAAGCCTGCAAAAGAAAAGATTTCGACTCAATACCGGAAAGACAACTGGAAAATTTGGAAGTAGTGCTCACAAGGGTGCATCAGCACAATACTTTGGGCATACAGCAAGGAGGCAAATGGGATGGGAAACATATTAGTAAAGACGGAAAGAAAAGAGGCAGAAAGACAGATCTACAATGTACCATATTAATTGGGGAAATGCTAGTGGAGTTAGGAAGATGCTCCAATTTGACCAAATATTACCGATCTTTACCTACCAATCAACCATGAAGCTCATCTCATGGAATGTAAGAGGACTTAATGGTCCCGGGAAGTATAGAGTGTTGAATAACATGTTCCTGCAAGAACAACCAAATATTGTATTCATGTAAGAAACAAAATGTAGCATCAGTACCTTAGAACCCATTTTATCCAAAGCCTGGGCGGGATGTCAAACACCAATAATCGATGCAACTGGTGCATCAGGAGGATTAGCCATAGCATGGAAGTCTCAGCACATTTCCTTAACAAATATCCATGCTTCACACTACTTCATTCAAGCTATGTTCTATTTGATCGGCACCAACATACACAGACACCTAACTAATGTTTACTTCTCTTAGGAAAGTACACAAAAGATAAAGCAATTAGAAACATTGAAGATCCTCAATGCTCCAAGAGCTTATCCACTTTGGATAACGAGAGGATACTTCAACATCATAACACAGCTGGAGGAAAAACTGGGAGGCACATGAAATCTAGACAAAGAAAGCAATGAGTTCAAAGCATATATTCAACACAATAGTCTTATGGACCGACTGTTTGACAACGACATCTTCACTTGGAACAACAAAAGAGTAGGTACTCAACAAATAACATCCATGTTGGACAGATTTCTACTCTCAGACAACTTTGTTCATCTTGGTGGAGATATAAGCACCTCTATCTTACCCTTAGCTGGCTCGGATCATTGGACCATTTCTTTATAATGGAAGAATCCAGGAAACTTCAACAGAAAACCATTCAAGTTTGAAGCTTTCTGGCTTACTCACCCTGAGTTCAACACTGTGGTCAAAGACACTTGGGAAAGCTTTATTCCCAACAGAGGCTCGCTTATGTACCAATTCTAGCAAAGATTGAAACATATAAAAAAAACAAATCAAAATCTGGGACCATACCACCTTTGGCAACATCTTCCAAGAGAAAAAAGTCCTGGAGCAGAGCATGATAGAGCTTCAGTAGAAAATCATCCTAGAACGCAGAATAGAGGAGTATGCCAAGCACGAACAAACTCTACTAACACAGCTAGATGAAAGAGGCAAACAAGAGGAATTACTGTGGCAACGGAAATCAAGAATTAGATGGCTAAAAGAAGGGGAACGGAATACTAAGTTCTTCCATAGCACAACCATACAAAGAAGAATGAACAACACAATCTCACATATTCAAAACTCTCAAGGAGACAAATTGGAAAAAAAGGAAGACATAGAGAAAGAGCTGATAAATCACTTCAAAGCTGTTCATCAAGAACAACCCACAGACAGACAGAATGCCATCAATGATATCCTACAACATATACCTAAACTCATCACTAAGGAGCATAATAAATTACTGCTAAGGCTAGTCACAATCATGGAAGTTGAAGAGGCTTCCAATCAACTAAAGGTGGGGAAGGCACCGGGACCTGATGGCTTCACGTCCAATTTTTACCATCACTTCTAGGATCTTATTAAAGCAGATGTTTGGAATGTGGTAGAGGAATCAAGAGAAATGCACTGGTTACTCCCCTCACTCAATTCAACTTTCATCGCCCTTATTCCCAAAGTCACACAACCAAGCACTCTGGAGAAGTTTATGCCTATTGCTCTTTACGAGGTTATCTACAAAATTATCTCGAAAGTCATAGCCAATCGCCTCAAACCACTCCTCCCTCTTCTCATCTCTCCAGAGCAATCTAGATATGTAGAACGCTGCCAAATTCTGGATCGTATAATTTTAACCTATGAAACCATTCATTTGCTCAAAACGATCAAGCAAGAAGGTATGTTGCTGAAAATTGACCTTTCCAAAGCCTTTGATAAACTCAATTGGACATATATAAAACAGATGCTAATGGCCTTTGGTTTTAGCTCAACCTGGGTTCGATGGATGATGACTCTCATATCCTCCCCACTTTGCTCTGTTCTTGTCAATGGGATCCCCTCTAAACCTTATCACCCTTCCAGAGGAATTCGTCAAGGTGACCCACTGTCCCCTCTTCTTTTTATAATTATGGCTGAAGGTCTAGGTCGTATCATAAAACATGCAATCCAATCCACTAATCTCAGAGGACTCTTGGTCCATGGATCCCTTGCCATCACCCATCAACAATTTGTTGATGACAATATGCTCTTTGGTCATCCCTCTGTACAAGAAGCCAAAACCTTGAAAGCAATTTTAGACACATTTTCAGAAGCTTCGGGCACCACCATCAACACCTCCAAATCTCTGATTTTTTTCTTTGATACTCCTATTCCCACCCAAAGAATCATCACTCACATCATTGGTTTCTCTCAAGCCAAGCTTTCGTCTCAGTATTTAGGCAACCCTCTTATAGACTCAGCCTTAAAGCATGCTTCCTGGCATCAACTCATAGAGAAAATGGAAAGTCGACTGTTATCTTGGACATATAGAACTCTCAATATGGCAAGTAGACTAGTCCTAATAAAAGTTGTTCTACAATCAATTCCCCCTTATCTGTTCTTAGTGCTTGCTGCGCCGAAATGGGTTTAGGAAAGAATTCGCAATTTGCAATGCAATTTTCTATGGGGCGCCATAGGAAAAAACAAAAAATGGGCTCTAGTCAAGTGGGATAAAGTCTGCAAGCCCAAAAAACAAGGAGGCCTTGGTTTACGAGATCCTCAACAAAGTAACACTTTGATGGGTGCAAGGATTTGGTGGCAATGGGTTTCCTGTCCACAGAAGCTATGGGCACAACTATGGACAACAAAATATGCCAACAATAGACCGTAACAAGAACTAATCAGAATCACGACTACACCTACAGGTTCCCTAATCTGGAACGCAGCCAAGCAACACAGAGAGGTAATCTACCAACATAGCTTCTAGGAGATAAGGGATGGGAGAACGACACATTTCTGGATGGACTCCTGGCAAGAAAGACCCAAAATAAAAGCATTCTTACCAGATACAAATCATCATGCAAACCACATTAACCAGGCAGATAATGTTGCACAGTTCTGGACTCCTGGCATGACACAAGGATTCAGACAATGGAAACTGTTAAGGGAAATAGCATAGCAAGCAACGGAAGCTTATAACTTGGAGCTACACAAAGAGATCTCTGATAGACGAATCAGAGTCCATACAGAAATCGATGTTCTAAGATGGGGCTACACACCGAAAGGCACATACACCACCAAAGAGGCATACCAATTAGTGTGCCAAACTCAAGAACCAATAGATCCTGCCTGGCAACGTATATGGACTACAGGGATCTGGCCCAAAGTCTCCACTTTTATCTGGCTGTTGTATCATCAAAGAATTCTCACATGGGATAACTTAATTAAAAGCAGATTTCATGGTCCTTCTTACTGTCCCAACTGTCAAAATAATGAAGAAACCATTCAACGCCTCATAAATTTCCTTCCGCATGGCCAATCAACTCTGGGAAAAGCTCACATTCAGATGCCAGAGACCTTGCAAAATTCTTGGGGATTTAAGAGGCACAATCCGCAATTGGACTCCAGTGGCCTACAACAGCAAAATTCTCAACAAGTTATGGACCATCCTGCCAGGTCTCCTTCTAAGGACAATTTGGAAGGAAATAAATAAAGGAATTTTCAAAAATCATCAAACTTCCTTAGAAATAATATGGACTAACCTATGTCAGAACATCAAGGAAACTCTCACATTGTATCGATGGACAATGGAGGACTTTCCAACCCAGCGACAGGAATTAAGCATTTGGGCCAACTGGAATCTACATCTCCCACAAGCTCAATCGAATCCCCATAGAACCAGCCTCACAACCAAGCAGCTTTCATATTGGTGATGCCCCTCTATAGGAGTGATTAAGTTAAACTTTGATGGTGCCTCTAAAGGCAACCCCGGTAAAGCACGATATGGAGGCATATTTAGAAATCATGAGGGCCAACCCTTACTATATTTTTTTGGCTCCATTGGATGGGACACAAACAACTTTGCAGAATTGGAAGGCCCGTGGCAAGGTATGAAGCTCGCTGACCAACATAACTTCTATCCAATTCTTATAGAAGGGGATATTAAAATCCTCATCAATATGGTCACTCAAATACAACAAGGAAGATCTGCTTCACGAGTTGTCAACATTTGGAGACTAATGACTAGAACACATATTTCATTAAATTTGGAATTACATTGTGGATCTAGAATTTCAAAATAACCAAAAAACTCAATTTTTAGTGATGTCCTTGTAATAAATTTTTTCCAATTTTAATGAAATATATGTTGGCAGGCTTGAAACAATAGAGAAATGGATAAAAGACAGAAAAGAAATAACTTGTATTTATGTCAAAAGGGATTGCAACAAAGTTGTTGATCTTCTAGAAAACATTGGGACAGATCAAGACCAGATTCTACACTACGGTCCTCTCGACATCATAGATGACCAAAATCAACTGCAAATCTACACTAAACTCGTGCAACAGGAAGCTCATTCCCCAGATGGTGGTTCAAGTTTTGAAAGGCCTGCCATGCAGGTTGTGATGGCAATGGTGATCGGCGATTAAACGAGAACCAGCGGATCGCAGAATGGGGAGACCAAAGGACAACGCCTTTACTTATAGCGATATACGATTGCGATTAGATCGCATCACAATATCGCATCAGCAGAAACCAAGGGGCGAAGCCCTTACACCTTCATATGTGCGATGCGATGATGCGGACCCGACGACGGATCGCAGAATGGGGAGACCAAAGGGCAAGGCCTTTACTTATAGTGATATACGATTGCGATCAGATCGCATCGCAATATCACATCGGTGAAAACCAAGGGGTGGAGCCTTTACACCTTCAAATATGTGATGCGATGATGTGGAATCGACGACGGATCACAGAATGGGGAGACCAAAGGGCAAGGCCTTTACATATAGTGAGATGCGATTGCGATCACATCACAATACAATATCGCATCGGCGGAAACTAAAGGGCGGAAACCAGGGGACAGAGAATAGGCAGGGGCATCCTGATGATAGTTCGAGGCCTGCTGTGGCAGCCCAGGTGTTCATTATCTGGTATTTTTGTTTTTTGCTAGTGTTGCTTGGGTTTTGCTTTCCTATCTGGACTAATTGTCAAGGAACCATCTTACTGTTTCTTTTTTGGGGTCTGGACTTGAGAAGTGATACCATTTTTGAGGTTTCTGCTCTCAATGGACTAGTTGCCCCATTGATGGGGCAATCCAGAATTTGTTGATACTCTACGATACCTTGGTTGAGGCCTTGTCTTATTTGTATCCTTCTGTACATATTAATAGATTACTTTTAGTTAGAAAAAAAAAGTAACCAAAAATGAGGATCATGCAATGGTAAATGTTGAATAATATTGATTAAATCTAATTAGTATGCACTTACCATCAACAACAAATCTTCCATGTCATATTTAAAAATCTTGGGAATGGCATGAAGGCCCTTTTGAATGAAGATAAATGGAGCCAAACCAAAAGGGCAATCCTCACATGTGTTTACTTAGTTTTCACTGCACTAAAGGCTGGACTCGCTAGAGGGATCACTGCGGCAACCTCCATTGAAAACATGTCAATGCAAGGCACCCTCAACTTATCCCTCAGTTAGGGGCCGATTTACATTCACTCTTCTAGGAAAAGGCTGGAAATGGATTCAGCAAGCTTGAGGATTTTATCGGAGAGAGGAGGCCTCAACCCATATGGAATCAGAATGTGATGGAAATTTCAGTTTTTTGGATTTGGTTTCCATAGAAAAATAGTTTGGAGTGTCAAATTGGGCTCCAAATGGAATGTTCAAAAGTGATATTTGGTATTTATCTATGGCTTCATCTCTGGAAGCGAGAATGCAATAGTTTTTACAGTATAAATAAAACCCTAATCTGTACTAGAATGGTAGTTTGATGCTTTTAAAGATGAACTAAAAGATAGTAATGACTCACTAGGTTTTGAATATATCAAGAAGAGGGCAACTGCTTCAGGAATATAGATATTTCCAACGAAAACTAGAATATATGACTCCGAGTTTTTGAATGAAGATTCATTGGTGGAATTCGATATGGGTCTACCACGATCAATGCATTGAATATTCCCAAACTCAAACACAGGTCATGGAATCTGTGGCAACCCTTTTCACAATCAAGTGTGGGGAAGATGTGTTCCAACCTGAATATTCCTCCAACCTAGTGCTTCGCTAGCCGACCTTTCAGTCTGAGTTGGTTCTATCATTTTCGGCACTGAGAGAGATCAAATTGACATGACGAGCTAATTCCCCAATTTAGCTTATGCATAATGTGAGCGGTGTTGTCATTCGATATTGGGTTTCCCACTATCAATGGACTAAAGATTGAATGGTGGCAATCAATATTGGGTCAGATAGTCGTAAAACCACAATTCACGACCCTCTCTCATATGTCATTTTCCTGCCCTATGAAAAGTTTGTGGTTGGGAGGGGTATTGTAAAGAAAAATATAAGTTTAAATTTCTAAGAAGTGTTAAAATTTTCAAATGCTAAGAAAATAAATATAATATTTTATTTTCACTTACATATTTTGAGTGTATTGGAGAAACTAATAAGTTTTTAGATGTTTATGGTGGTGATATTAAGTAGTGTATTGGAGAAACTAATAAGTTTTTAAATGTTTTTGGTGGTGATATTAGGTGGTATTTATTATAATAATAATAATTTAATTTTAAGGCTTTCTTTTCATGTCATTATTTTGCTATTAAAGTTTATAGAGATAAAATGTGAGATGTTGTAAGAAAACAAGTGCTTTTAATTTGGTTGTATTGAAAATATCTAGGCGTTCTTTCATCTTAGGTGGGTAAAAATAAAATAGAGTATATAGTAAATGGATTTAATAGTTAAAAACAAGTATTAGACTATTAAAACTCATATGTCAAATTTTGGAGTAGGATACACATCTTTCTTTAGGTTAAATATATTCAAATTGTTTTGTGAATGGGGTTGTAAGACCCTATGTTTTCATCTCAAGAAAATGGAGTTCTCTCCTAGTCATTCGCATAGTTTAGGTTGCTATAAGCAAAGTAGGTGTTTTTCCTTAAGACACGAACATTTTGTTTTAAGAAATGCGATAATGTGGTTTCAATGAGGCATCAAAAGGGGGAATGAGGATGCACATTCAATATGCTAACATTATGTTTCACTTCAGGCATGAGTGCATGTCTAAGAAGATTCTAACAAAGGCTTACGAGTTTGAATAGTTAGAGATGTTGGACTAGGGTTGTATTCTCAATTAGAGGTTTAGATAAGTAATTTGAGGGCCATGATAAGTTGTGAAGTAAACTTAAGACATTTGACAAGCTGCACAAAGGAAACTTGGTAGTGGTACTAAGTGAACATCCCTTGATCAAAGTTCATACCCTCTCCTTAGCACTACCACTTTGCAATACGAAGAATAAATGTGAAATAAATGTACAACCCACTAAATAAGTTGGCAAGGTTGTTTTAACATAAATGATATGACCCTAAAGATTCTAATAAGCTCCATAATTCTAATCATCCTTTGATCCAGTAAAGAAGTGTATAAGGAAGTATAAACTTTCATACAATCTATAAAATCCTTTGAATTCCCTATGACTTATAAGTTTAGATAGTTGAAGTGACACAGTTAAACTGACTAACATAAATGCCTAATTCATATTATCGTAGTCCTTGTTAGGTAGTCCTATTTTTGTTCCTTGACTAAATTAGTCATTTGTGTTAGTCATTTTTTGTAGTATTACTTATTAGCTAGTCGTATATTTTAACTTGGGACTAAATTAGTCATTTATTTTAGTCATTTTTAGTTTGGTATCTTAATATTGCTAATTTTTGGTAGTATTTCACTTGGAAAACTTATGGTGACTAACTTTTTTAGTCACCTAGTCACTAATTTCACCATTTTCTACTAGTGTTCCATCAGATCTAGAGACCTTTGAATTTTCCACTAATTACGCTAAATATCATTCCGGAAAAGATAGAATGTGATTCTTATCCTCATGTTTTTCTTTTAACAATCATCCCAGTAATGTTTTAGCCTTCCAGTGAGGAGTTAGTGAGGAGTTACAACTTGCATATATTGATTTTTCCTATCCCTGGTATGACCAGGATCAGGTAGCCAATGAATAACCTCGTTAAGAAGTCCAGAGATTGAAAATGCTTTCCTATCTTGACAGACATGCCATTCCAACTGATATATTTCCTTCCTCATAATAGGAGAAGTTGCAACTTGAAATCTATCAGCCTCCTCTTAGGCTTGCACATTGGCATGTGACTAGCTTTTCTGACCACGACCACCTGCTCCATGGCACCCCTACATATGTTGGCATAAAATCCTTACCTCCATAGTCAAATAGATATTATAATATTGATTCTTTCCAAACTACCAGGACCACAGGTAAACAACTATGCACTCACCCTCCAGAAAAATCACATTTACAATTGAGAAGAATTCCTCGCCAAGCATCCAGAGAAAGGATAAGGTTTATTTTCCTCACAAGAAGCAAAAATAGAGAAAACATGTGTGATTAAGGGGACAAACCCACCCAATAGAACATACAAGGACTAGGAAGCTAGATTCAATAAAGATGTCTCAATGGTTCAAAAAATACAACTAGGTCCCAGGTTATAACAACTTCAAGGCTTTGATAATATAATGCAATTTTATTATCGATTGAAAATTTATTAACATAATCAAATTCAGACTAGAACCAAGCATAGATCGAACATCAAGTAGTAATTAACCACTGGGAAAGAAATACCAAAAGTGGACTATAAGGAGGAGTAGATTTCATCTTGGGAAAAATACGACAATCATATTTCTCTATTATATAGTGGCACCAAATGTCATAAGAAACCCCACAATCTCTAGTGCCCTCATTCACACCCTCCTTCCTGGGTATTAGGCGTTCACCTCTGCCATCTTCCTCTCGTCGAAACTCTCAATGCAAGCACAACACATTTAAATAAAGATGTCAAATTTCCACCCATAACAAAAGAGTTTCATTCTTAGGGCTGAAAATCCATCTTCACTTCAGGGAAACGACAAGCGAATACTTCAAAATGTAGTACCCCATGAGTTCACAACAATGAATGTCGTGCATATTCTGCATGGGGTGGCCTCCCACGCCACCCCCTCTTTAATTTCTCACATCAATAGTGGGTTAGTGGGTTCCTTCCCTGAGCGCAAAAGCCAAATGTCCATCCAAGCCCATGTCCCATCGAGGAATCTTATTAAACAAATTTAAAATTAAAATTATGTAACAAATCTTTTTACTAAAATAACAATTATATAAATACAATATTTTTTATAATTTAATAAATTATTGTTAATCATGTTCAATATTTATTTTATTGTATTAATAGATTTTATTTTAAAATATCTATTTATTTTTTATTTTTCAAAATTGTTAAATTTAAATTATTAAAAAAATTAATAAATATTTTTCCCAAATTATTTTAAAAGAGAACAATAATTTATATAAATAATTTTTTACATATTATATTATATATATGAAAAAATAATATTGAAAGTGAAAAAAATAATATTTAGTTTTTTAATATATTATAATAATTATATATATTTATTTTAAAAATGAATAATAATAAACTTTAAAAGAGATTTTTACAGTACAAATTTACTTAAATTCCTTTTACAGAGGAGAAAGTTGTCAATGTTGAACCACTTACAATTATACCTGAGTCTATTATTAAACTATTAAATTTAAAAATAAGGTTTTAACACCTTGTTATTATTGTATAATTGGTGTCAATTGACAGAAATATATAATAATCTATAAATGACATTTATAATTGTAGTGAGTTGTAAAAGATTTCCAACAAAAGAAATATAAAGATTTTATATATTGTTCTTGTGATATAAATGTCACATTAACAAAATTATAATAGTATAATATTATATAAAGAAAAGAAACGTGTCCATGTTGAACCATTTACAATTATAACTCCACAATCTTGTATTAAACTATTTGATCAAATTAGAAGGCCTTAACACCTTGTTATTTTACAATCCGTGATCATTCACAGAAATATATAATAGTCTATAAGAGACATTTATCATTGTAGTGAGTCGTAAAGTATATCCAATTAAATAAATATAAGGATTTGATATATTGTTCTTGTATCATAAATGTCACACTAACAAAAGTATAATATTATATAGATGGTATTTATCATTATAATTGTTGTATAATATATCTAATTCAGTAAATATATGTAAATAAGATAATAATTTAAAATTATAACAAATTAAATATTAAAAAAATATAAATAATATATATATATATGTATATATATATATATATTATTAGTATATTATATTATTTGTTTATTAATTTATTTTAATTTAAAAAAAAATTACAAATTCGAATATATATATTAGAATGTTTAAATTTCCTTAAAATAAAATAAAGACCATCCTCAATTAATTTAGTTATCGATAATTAATTTAATATCATTTATTTCTTTTCTCACTACATATTAAATGTCATTTAACTTTTTTTTGATATTACATAAAATATACCATAAATAAGTATTGATTAATTTAACATCGTTTCTTTCACCGCAGATGACTACAGCTTGGCTAGGAAGACAATTGCGCATTTTCAAGGAGCGAAAGCCTTTTCAATTATCACAAACTTTTATATATATATATATATATATATTATGATTTTCTGGTGGCCATGATTTGGAGTTCCGTGATTAATTTAACATCGTTTCTTTCACAGCAGATGACTGAAACATGACTAGCAAGACATTGCGGATTTGTTGGAGAGAAAGTCGTTTTGAACTATCACAAATTTAAATCTCCAATTAATTAATATAGGTAAGATTTCTGGTTGACATGATTTGGAGGTACACTACTTTTATTCTCCGATAGTCTCACAAATATACTCCAGAACACCATCCGAGTGAGTCGATCCCACGACCTCTCAGTATAAACACGAAACGAGAGCGATATCACCAACTACAGTGGGCATCAATTAGAAAGCACATCTCAATCAGCACATTACATCAATTAATCGTCTATATCTCATCATTCAAAAAAAGCAAAATAGCCACGTATATGAATTATATTACATTACATCATAATCAAAGTACATATTTATTGCAATAAATTCTGCATATGAAAGGCTCATAAACGCTTGACTGGCAAAGCTATGATTCTTTAGATGCTCAATAAATGAGTAAGGTCCCATCTAGCAACATACTAGCGTTCTGATACTCACACGTAGGTGCTTCGAATCATAATCGAACTGTTCATCCCTATATTTTCTTTAGGATAGGTATGTATGACAACTTTTCGAAAGCAATCTCCAAACGTATAAACAATGTTCAATATAAGTCCATGATTGATGAAAACACAATATTAGTTGAGAGAATACACACATTTAAATGGAGCGTAAGCAAAGCATATAAATAAATCAATTGATGGATCTTGTCGATAACGACATTCCATAGAAAACTGGCACATCGGTGAGTGAAGAGACCAACATTATCACCATTTTATAATAATTAGCAAAAGAAGCGGTTTGGTCTTAGAATATGTAATTGATTATTATTGTTGAGTTTATTGGTCAGTAGCACAATAGTAAATGTTGTTGATATATTTTGATTGAGGTTATTTGTATATATTTGATTGGCATATAAAAAGTAGAAATTGTTGCCAATTGGTGTATATCAACTACATTTACCAATGTGGTTGTGCTAGTTGATTGTTGGTATGTATGGGGTGGATTTGTTATCATGGTTGACTATAGTGACATTAGTTCACTATGGTTAAAAATGGTTGACCAAAGATCGACCATGGTTGACACTAATTTACCAAGGTTGGCAAGGTTGATCAAGGATTGATCAAGTTTGAATATAATTACCATGGCTGACCTTGGTTGATTATGGTCAACATTAGTTGACCATGGTTGACTAGGGATTAAAAGGATAAAATGTGAAGGACTAAACATGACCATGGAAGACCAAGTTGCCCATGGTTGCCCATGTTGACCATAGTTAACATTTGTTGTCCATAATTCACCATAGTTTGATGGTTGATCATTATTGACCATGGATGACAATGGTTGGCCATGTTTACCATGGTTGACTAAGAGTTATTAGGATAGATTATGGTGGGCTAAGGGTGACCATGGATGACCATGTTAACTAAGATTGACCATGGAGACCATAGTTGACAATGATTTGTTATGGTTGACTATGGTCACAAGTGTTGAATGTGGTTCACTATGTTTGACAATTTTGGCCATGGTTCATCATGGTTGGGCATGTGGACTATGATTGACCATAGGTTGGCCATGTTCACCATGGTAATTCATGTTCTCTATGGTTGGTTGAATATGGTTGTTTAGGATTGGCCACAGATGCCAATGGTTGGACCATATTTGTCACATTTTTCATGTTAAGTTATGTTTGACTTATTTCAATATCAGACAATGTTTCTTACATAGAGATGGTGGATAATATTTGTACCATTGGAACATCACATGATGTTTATCACAATGTGACATTGGTTTGTTGATCGTGTTAGTTCATTTTTCAGAAGGTGGTGATAGATTTTTTCATTGTATTGTTCAAATATTTATTTTCAAAACAATTTCATGCAAATTTTTTTACACAACCACATGATGATGTTAGTTTTGAATTGTCACATTACTACAAAGATATTTGTTAAGCACAATGCAACATGAAATTTCTTTTTCATTGCATGTATGTGTTGTAGTATTTTCACAACAACATTGTGATGTTAGTTGCTTAATGTGACATTGTAATGATCTGTAATTTTCATCAAAAAGAAATGTCTATTCTTCTTGTTTGTGACAATTGTGATATTAGTTTAGTTATCACTATGTCACACGAGTTTTTATTTATCACAATGTCACAGGAGTTTCACATCATTTTTTTGGGGGGCACAACTACATTATGATGTTAGTTTTGTAATGTCACATTGTGACAACCAATTTTCAATTGGCTTCCATTTGAGATAATAAAATAATATTAATATAACTTTTAATATTATTATATATAACTATAAATATTATAACTTTGTAACTATTATTATAAATTAAATGTTAACGTCAAATCTATTTTCAAGCCTTCACAAAATATTTTTTAAAAAAATGTCATTTTTAAATTTTATTATTAATATATATTTAATTATAATAATGGCTTACCTCTTTAACATGATAAATAATGTTAAGTGTATTTATAGGGCATATTTAATCTTAAGGTTAATATTTGATATTAATATTTATAAGGCATATTTAACATGTTTAATGATTCTATATTTTTAACACGATTAACCATGTTTGACAATTTTATTCTTTATCATTTTAATTGTGTGATTATTTTCATTTTCATTATATAAAAGACCATATTTATTTTAGTTCTAGGAAACTCTTTCACTTCCTTATGGATTAAGGAATTTGGAAGTTTCTACTATTTCAAATCATTGAGTTAACATTTCCTTGATATTCATTTGAGATTTTGGTTATGAGCACAGTGTGACAAGGATTTTTTGCTACCACATATATATGCATATTTTTGTTCAATTCATTGCAACGAATGAATTAAAGTAAAATGTATATAAAGAATATTTTAGTAGATGTATAAAAAAAAAAGTGTGAAAGAACATGAGCTCATAAACTTCTTCAATCAATTTTATTGATGTATAACATAATATTCACGCATAATAATAAATTCATGAATTATTCAAGAGTATAAATATATATCAACGGAATATTTTTTGTTAATTAAGAATTTATATTAATGCATGATATTTTTTGTTTTATTTTCAGCATATTGGAAAAATGAATAACCAAAAAATAGATCAGAAAAATGGTACAAGATACCTAATAAACTACGAAGAAACATGGGTTTATAAAGTGCTTGAGTGGACTATTATAAAACATTATCATAAGATAAATGGTTTAATTTTAAATTCATCAATAACAATATACAAATAGGATAAGTGATAAACTGAAAATTGTAATATAATAAATTGATGACAAGCCTGTGTTTATGAAGTAAACATATGGAAAGTTATAAAATATTTTATAAACTTAAAAGGAAGGAAAAAACGATGTTAATTTTAAAAATATGCTACATTTTGAAATTTGGAACCAAATGTATATGGTTCATATTAATGTTATATATAATCATGTTATCCAATAGTATAAAAAATGTTAGGTTAAAAGTACTTACAAGGATGCCTCCATTGTTATCAATGTTATCACATATTATGACACATCTCAAAAATGTTAAGAAGGTTAATTTAAAGTTAATGTGATATTTAAAATGCATATTAAATTTAAAAAATGATATTTAAAATTCAAGTGAATTAAATTATAAGAGTTGCTTATATGATAAAGAAAACCTATTTTATTCTAAAATCCAACCAAACTAGCCACAAAAATAACACCAGTTTATTTCCATTGTTATTTAACGACCACATTGTTTGTGAAGCCACTCTATCCTAAGTTTCCTTCCAACATACCTTTTATAAATATAATGTAAATGTCACACAATTCTCTTCATCCTAGATAAAATTCGAAGTACTTCATCAAAAAGGTGATATGGACATCCACTTCAAGTGGTGAAGGTATTGTGAATATGTGCAATGTAATCTTCTTGCACACTGATATCACACAATAAATCAATAAGTTTTGAAGAATACATAATGTACATAACTGTAAGGAAATAAAAAATTTGATTAAGGAAATAAATCAAGTAAAAAGGATAAAAATATCTAAACGAGAAGAAAATAAAACATTACATCAAAATTGTGAATAAAAATTTGGAAAATAATAACATTTTCAATTCATCCTTGCAAAAGAAATAAAAAATGTAAAATCACTCTTTAATTGAAGAAAAATAAATTAAGATCTATAAAAAAAAGTGGTTATCCTAGAATAATATTAAAATGATTGAAACTATAAGAAAAATTATTAAAAATTATTCACATCATTTGAAAATTATCGGAAACTATTAAAAACTATTGACGATAATATATGTTACTGGAGTTCAATCATCATTCTTATTTCATTCTAAGTGTAACATATGTACTATTTTTCATGTTAACATAATGCTCAAAAGCGAATGGTGGTGAAATATGTAAAACATCAACAAATTTGACTCTTGATATAGTTGTAAAAGTGAAACCCTTCCTTTCTCTATTGCTAATATCAATAGTATCTTGTTCTAAAGTCAACCCTTTTGATTTGTGTATCGTAAGGGTTCATTATGTCTTCAAAGGTATTTGTTTATTGTTTCCTCCAATAACAAGTTTTATAGGTATAATGTTTGGATTTTTTTTGTCAAATGGAACACCATTGTACTTACAAAAAAATAAACACATGCAAAAATGTAAGTTGAGGGGGTTTTGAGCCAGCCATATAGAAGACATATTGAATATGTCCAAGTGCATCATTGACTAACCCAACTTCCACCAACAAGTTACATATCAAAATGACACATTATCCACATCATAATTTTCCAACTCATCCTCCTCATTGTCAATTATTTCTATTTTTCTAGTATGTCATGCAACACATATTTCCATTGGAGAACTCAATGATTTTAGCATCTTCATGTTATGTAGTGTCACCAAGGTATTTGTTGAAAAAAAGTGAATTGTAGAATGAAATAAACTCTTTTCCATAAGAGGCAAGCTCATGTCAACACTTGAGATGAGATGATCCTAATCATGAAGAAAGGGTTATGCATTTCTCATGTTAGTTAAAAGATTACGAAAAATGGACTATTTCAGATCATTACCTTGTTTCCAAAAAAATCTTTCCAAAGTGAAAACAATGTTGAAATTTTGGCACAAGAATTTCCCTATTGTTTTACCTACATACAAAGGCTTATCTTTGACAAGGTATAGTTGACCGAGGTCACCCACAATAATCATGGATCTACCACAAAAAGTAGTAGATTTTTTATATGGGAATGCTTCTCACAATCAAGAAACTATCTGTATGAATAACATTGGACCTATAAATAGTATTTCATCGGTCAATATCTATCGAATATGATTCATTTCTTCTTAAAATATTACTATATATTGGACATTGAGTGGTCGCATATCTTTAATAGGAAGTTTCAAAGCAGAGAATCAATTTTCCACGTTTATTAAAAGCAACAATACAAGTTGGAGAAAGCAATAGAAGTGGAATTTTAACATTAGTTACTGGACTAGAAAGAGCATGAGAAATACAATGAATACAAAAAGACTCTCCAATTTCATATGTTCCTTGAGTAATCATTTTAAGAGGTTCATAGTGTCCATAATAAATAGAGTGGAATAAATTGATCTCAAAAGTAAGTTATTGTTTGTTGATCAGGAAGATGTTGACACAATGTGTTCCCAATTGAGTTGCCAATAACAATACCTACAAATTGAACATTTTTTAGAAAATAAATAGTTCGTTATATAACATCATTTGATATCATTGTTTTCTCCCAATTTTAATTTATATTGAAGTCCCTTTGACCAATACTATGAAGGTAAGAAATAACGACATTACTTAGAGGAGTTCTTCAAGATAGAATCTACCACTCCTCAAAACGTTCTTCAGCGTTGCCTTCATGTATGAGGGATTCAACATCTTCTTCATTAGTATGCCATGGGTGATATCTTAAATTCCTCAATTCTCAATGATTCTTTCACTTGAAAGGCTTATATATAAGGGAATGTTACAAAATGGTTTATACAAAATTAGGTTAGTCTAGAAAAATGTCTCAAACCCCTCTGAACCATCATTGGGAATATCATAAAATTGTAGTTACACTTGAATAATGTCATGGAAATCTCTACGATTTCTGTGACTCATTCTTATGGTTGGAATCAAATTCCCAATATCTTGTTGTTTCTATCATAGACAAATGTTTCTAGGAAAATCAGGCCAGGTTTGATATATTTGGAAAAAAATATTATAGAAATAAACTTGATGAGAACTCATTGATATTTAAATGAATACCTTTTTTCCGAACATTCAAGGAAAAAAAATTGTGACTACATACAACAAGAGGTAGCTTCAACAACATATGGTAGGTTTCTTGTGCCCCAATGTCACAATCAAAAAGTGTTTGTTCAATGAACCTTCTATATGTACACAAAGCTAGATATTCACATCCACTTGTATTTGAAAATTTTGTTAACATGTCTTGATAACTTTCACACCTCCTTTTCTACTTTTGAAGCATACTTTGCAATGTATTTCAAGATTGTATGCTAAGAAAAAATTGGCTGACAATCAACATTTTCTCACCACAATGTGAACATTCAATCAATCATCATTACATGCAGGATCATATTTCTTTTTTCCTTTCTAATATATGAATAATATAGACATAGCACAAACCTGTCATGTAGCATGCAACAACATGCAAGGATAGACTTTTTTTTCCATAAACAAGAACCAACATTACACTTTCTATGTATTTGAACAAAATTCAAAAAATGCTCATAATCTTCACGAGGGTTGTAAGAAAAAACTTGTGTAGTGTTCCAAAGGAAGGGATCATCAGCCAAGATTTTGGGTACCATTATGTTTCATTGATGCATTTGATGTAGATTCTAATCTATTACATATTTGTTAAAGAATGTCTTTGCAACATGCACATTGCAAAAGTTAGACCAGACTGATGTTTCCATGTTTGGAGAAACTGACGACCATAAGAAGCCATGGATGTGGGCTAAACCTCTAAGTTGTCACTCATACCTAAACAAAATGAAGATATAGTAAAGATATAGACAACAATAAAAAGAGCACAAAAATGTGCCAAAATCATAAAGCGAGAAAAAAATGAATGAAAATGAACATGCACCAATTTTTTTTAGCTCCAAGATATTTTTGAAGCAATAGTTCAAGAAATATATTGAATCGTTGGTGCATATACATGGAAAAAATATGGATATATTGAATAAAATTTTCAATTTATTTTTCCATGTTGATTTTGTGGATGAGAATGCATATTTGAAGGCATCAAATTAAGTAAGTTAGGCCACTCAGTGTCAATTGCACTTAACTAAAAAACAAAGTTGGTAAACCCAATTCGGTAATCATGTCAATGATTTTAATACAAAAATTTGTCCAATAGTCCCTTGTACCCCTAAGAGAAGAACCCAAATTCATTAGTTTCACATCTAACTTATTGTCAAGTAAATCGTTGAGTTTTTTATGCAAGTCATGAATAATTGTAGGTGCATTTCCATGAATGTTACTTTTCACAAAAAAGAGAGGTTTCCCATGGCTACGATGACATATAATCATTTTCAACAATAAATATTGAAACTAAGGATGGCTACCAAATATTTGATCAAGTATTTGAGTAGATGTAAACCATATTCATGCATTTCAATGTTACAAATATATGAATGCAGCAAATCAACATCGTCAGTAGGAAATATGGTGGGGAATTCCATGTCTAATAACCATTCAAAATTATATTTATTTATGAGCGAGGAACTAATATTTGACCAATCTAATGGCTAATTAGGTGTAAAAGTTTCATTTTTAATAAATCTTTTTATTTGATCCACTTGCCTCTGTTCATTGGGTAGGATAGCAAAAAAAGATGATGAATGAGAGTGGAAACAATTAGGGGTCAATACTTCAATGCCTACATCACTTCTCTCTACTTCATCAATATCAAAATCAACAGAATATAGCCTGGTGGACACATCAGTCGGTCTTTCTAGGAGACAAGTAACTGAATCCATGCCAATTTCAATATCCCTATAATATTTGTCCATAGGAATTTTGGAAAGCACATCCATCACATGTGCTCTTTTGACATAACATTCATAATATTTGGAGCAGGTGCCATGTATCATCACAAGTAGGAAGTGAAGTTGTTAAACACGTCGTGGAATGTTCTTTGTAATCACAGATAGATCTTACGGAAAGATAAATATGTGGCCATTATATTTATATTTCCCACCATAAGCATGTGTCACTTGGATTAACTTGTGATATTAGCATGTATTCAACACAATTAAGAACTCTTTAAACATGATGTTATTCAATACATTCCATTTTATTGAAACGAGAGAAGTAGTAGGAAACTCTCTTATTCTTACTAGTTTTACAAATGTGTCCTTCATCTCCTCTAACAACCTATATACTAGGATAAGATTCACTGTATGCTTAGAATTTGGGACAATAAAGCGGTTATCCCTCTTATATTAGAAAGTTTTAGGGACTTCAATCATGTCTCTGTTAAAATGAAAGGATTACTTTCATTTTCATCATTAACTAGAACTCTAGGCTAAGAATGATTTGAAGCATCCTGTCAGATGGGATCATTAATTTGACCATTTCTTTCAATAAAATAATTGCATTGCATTCACTAAATATTTTGAGTATTATCTAGCATAGAGGGTTGAAAACTATCTCAAAGGTAGTTGTGCCCTTTTCAATTTTCAATTTAATTAAAAAAATTGCCATGTCCACATGTGCCACATTTCCATTAGGTTTTTAGTTATGATATTGAAGTTTTATTGTTTATTGTTGTTTTCTTATGTTTCTATTTATTATTTTTGTATTTTTAAATCTTGGCAATGTGAAATATATCATAAAGTATGTGTCTTGATGGCTTTAATAAATTAATGTTTATAGACACTTACTCACAATTTCATTTATAAAACTATGCTAATTATGAACATTATTACATTGTTGAGTAAGTCACTCAAAACAAATTTGATTTTGGAATTTTTTTATATTATTTCAACATTTTGGAAATGGAAAACTACCATATCTCTACAAATTTATAGATAACTTGTAGTGAGTTATGAACTTCTTGGATCTGGTAAATTCAATAGTAATGAACTAAAAGCTAAAGTCATTGTACATTTGGTGCATACAAATTTATACATAACTCATCAATTTCAATTTTTAAGTTATCAACTTCTTGGTTCTAGTGAAATTCAAAAGTATAATGCACTAAAAGCTAAATTCATTATAAATTTGGTGGATACAATTTAATAATACGAAAACCCATCTATGCCAAAATAATATAAATACAATATGTTATTATATACAACCATTGAATACAAAAAAAAGAGCATTACAAACTGACATAACTGAAGAAAGAGTACGCGATATGTAAAAATTAACACATGCACCATGAGAATGATTAAGATCCTTATCATTTAAGGGAAAGTATCAATAGTAAATATGTAATACCCATGGAAAATTACTATATGATTTGTTCTTTTTTACTAAATGGATGGATAAATTAAATGACATGTGATAGGTATGTTGATGTAAATATTATTTGACAATAATGAAATTATAATTTTTTTTTTGATGTGCAATCCTCTCGGGAAAAAGTTAAAGGCTAACATGAGAGATTAACCTCTAAATTTAAAGGAAAAATAATTGAAGTAGTTATGCCTAAGGGGGTAGAAACAAAAAAAAAAAGAGGATCCTCCTGTCATTCTTCATCAAGAAAAAAAGAGAAGAAGAGAAACTAAGAATTTTACAGACCACAATGATTTTATTTTATTTTTTTTTATGGCTGGAGAGAAACACCATATTGTGGTCTCTATTGAAAAGGATTGTGTGAGATAAAGACAATTACTGAGAAATATTACTAGTGGGAGAGAAACACTCGTAGAACCCATAGGATTAGCAAGACGTTGCTAAGGGTTCAGGAGGTGCAAATTCAGAATAAACTTCTCCAAAGTTTTTCCTGATAGTTGGAGGAAAGCTCAGGGGCAACTAACAAAATAACTTGGTTCAAGGTTGGGTGTAATGTGGAGGCCTTTATCCCGTTCCTTAAAGGATATAGATAAGTATAGTTTTTCTGTGTTTATGAGGTAGCAAGTAATAGGGATATGATTTCTTGAAATACAAAAAAAAAAAAAAATTAGAATAGAAAGGTACATGTTAGAAGTTACAGATACATGCATATGTATGAAAAGAATGTATTGTAAAAACTATCTGTGTTTTTCATATGATCATGGTGTATGGGTTTGATGTGGAGGTCCCTTCGGTTAAGGTAGAAAATACCAAAACCCACCAAAAAAGAATTCTGAGTAACTAGTAAATTTTAAGAACACACAAGGGATATTTGAATATATTAAAAGAATATGGTCTTGGAATGTAACTTTTTGACTACGGGAATGTTGTAAACTAAAAACTTGGTTAAAAGAAAAAGAAAAAAAAACACAGAGAGCATTTATTGTTTCAATTTTGTGTGTGTGTGTGTGTGTGTATATATATATATATATATATATCGAGATCGAGAGAGAGAGAGCATAGAAGGATGTGCAGGTTAGAGAGCCATATGAGAGAAAAAGTACCTCATTCTCAAGGCTAAACACTTAGTCTTGAACAAAGAGTGTTAAGACTCAAAGAACCAATAGTGGTCCCCATTATAGGGATCCACTAGGTCTCTA
Source organism: Pinus taeda (assembly GCA_000404065.3). NCBI lineage: Eukaryota > Viridiplantae > Streptophyta > Pinopsida > Pinales > Pinaceae > Pinus > Pinus taeda. The sequence goes on along the minus strand of APFE030118586.1, from coordinate 86,851 downwards.
GACTAGATTTAAATATATTTATCCATATACCGTATATCAATTTATTCATATGTCATATATATAAAGAAATCATAACTATATACATATACAAAAAAGATTGCAGTGTCAATTCGCAACGAGGGAACAAAGTAACTATCTTCAAGATAGAAAGAATGAAGGAATAAACCCTACATTATAAAAATAAATATATTATTTCTACTTAAACATTTGTCAAATATATGCATACCTAGAAGATGAGAAGAAATAACTAACCCAAAATGGGTATCTAAGAGCATGTGTTCTTTGTTTAAACAAGAAAAAGAAAAAAATAGATATCCTCTTCTATAATAACTGATAGGGTTGAGCCCATAATTTTTATTGAATAAATAACAAATATAACCAAAACCTTGGAAGGTTTTGTAACATCCCCCAATAACCTCACATGAAAATGAAGGGAGTTAGAATTTGTTCACACAAATTACCCACAATACATTATTTAAATAAATATTCCAAATCCTCATTAACCATTAGTCAAAATGTTCATAAGTACATAGAGTAACTTTTAGTAGAGGAATAGTAAGTTTCATAACCATTAACAACCAATGTTGTAGTATATTAACATAAATTACATGATGTAACCTTGCATCCATTTTACAATTTCCCTTAACCAGATTAATTAATGACATACTTGACGTTATGAACATCACATCAGGAAAGGAATCAACATCATTAAGCTCACACAGTAATCAATCACAACATGGAACACTGATATGCCCTCGAAACCCTATAGGGTGAAAACCAACAAATTTCTAATTTTATTATTAAATACTCATGATGGTGTTCACCCCTCATCAATGGTTTAGAAGGGAGCCAATCCCTTAACCATTGTCACAAAATATTACATTGAAATACCATTAACATACAACATATCTAGCTAAAATCTATTACAATCATCGTGAAACCATTTACCCATAAATAACCACTATTTATATCCTTGTGGCATGGGTGTTCCATCAGTGGACCATCTTGTAGCTCGTACTCATATGCATGGACCATTAGTTATGTATCTTCCACAATGTTAAACATAATCTATCTTTTGCATAAATCACCATCCTTTCATGTCATTGTTGTCATCAACAAGCTTTGGTAACATGATTATATAAAGCATTATCAATCCATAATTAGTCTTTGAAAGTGATCTTATAACATCTATTCATGTGCATACATGTGATGTCAATATAATATACAAACATGCTTCTTCTAAAAACATTGTACATGTATAAGAAAATAATTATCAAGCATGTCAAAATAATTACCACGTTACTATGATCATTCTTACACCAACATATGTTCATTTCCAAAGGAAACTAGTGTGACCATCCATTTCATTTAAAGTATACTTAACAACTTATCTTTTTTTTTTTTCGTACATGTAATTAGATAAAAACTTACTCAAATAAAACTAGCCAGTGAGCTTCTTCTTTGTGCATATAACTTAATAATGTTTCCAATACAATAGATATTATTATTAATCTTATGCATGAAAATGCATGTCCCCTTCGAAGGGGAAACTAACATAGTAAATACTATTATCATGCATGCAATGCAAGTCTCTTTTCAAAAAGCATCTTTCACAAGATAGAGCTATTTATAGAGTCTATTGTACACAAGAATACATGATTTGTTCTAAAAGAAAATTCTTGCATGTGAATATATGTATTTTTCCAAAGGAAAGCTAATGCATATATTGCATGAAGTTACTTGGTTCTCTTCCAAGGCCTAACATAATGATTATACTTTTCTACATGCAAATGCATGTTTCTCTTTAAAATGCCTAACACAATAATTATGTACTTTCCATTCATAATTCTTTTTAAAGAATCCAACATCATAGGTGCACTTTTCATGAATGCAAAGACCATATTTCCTTTCAAGAGATCAAATGATGCAGGAGCATCCAGCTAGGGCAACATGACCGGGTGTTGGTCTCTGCCAAGATGGAAGTCGTCTTAACAAGTTATTTTTTTGTTAGTTTGTCAAAGTAGGGTGTAATTTTTTGTTTACTTTTAGTCTCGGTACTAGTTAGGGACAATTTGGTCAGTTAGGGTCATTAGTTTGTCTATCTTTAATCAATAGAGATTTAATAACTATTTTTTCATTCTAGAGAAAAAAACAAAATGTGTTTGATGTAAAGTCTTGTCAAAGAACATAACCGAATACAAGCATCATTATGTAACTAAATAGAATTACAACTGAAAACAGTAACTACACAGTTCAGGTAACTCTGAACAGAGACTACAAATGTACATGAAAAATCCATTGAAAGGGTTCAACACTTTAGCGTTCAAACAATAATATTAAAAGAACAGACAATTCAAATCCATCTATGTATCTACAACACTTTCGCTTTTCTTCCTAATTCGCCGAACATCAGAGTAATCGATACAATGCTTACATACAAGTTTATTTAATTTTCTTCTCTGAGAAACAGAGTCCAAATAGCAAGACAGATGCATTTCCAGAATGAGGGTTTGTATTACATAGAAGAAATTGACATTGAATAAACAGGAGCAAATGCAGACAAATAAATCGGACGAGTTAATCACATACAGGCCATACATTATATTCTTAACTTCGAAATCGACCACTAGAACAAATTACCAGAGAAACTACACAACATTTTGTTCGTGCAAAAAAAAATTATTACAAACAAAGTTGCAAATTAACAATTGTAATTCGAATGCATTGAAGCTGGAATAAAAGGAACGATAACCAATCATCGTCATGAAAACAAGGTAAACCGAAACCAACGTTTTCCTGAAATTTTTTCTTTAAATTATAAAATGAAATGTATGAGCATACATAGCAAAGTCCCAGAATAAACTAGAAATAGTCACATAGTCGACGGCCAACAAACCCTAGGTGAGGGTTTTGGGAAATGGCTCCCACAAATTAAAAGTTACAGCCAACAATCATAGAACCATGGAAGCCTATCCTAACAAAATGACCAGGACATTGACTACAATTGATAGACAACCTTGACTAAGAATTGAGGAAAACCAAACCCTCCATCTCATAGACCTATTCTAAAGACAGAAGACTAGTTGCGTTGACAGAGCCTACCATGCAGAGGTCGGCACATTTGTTCCGAGCATACCCAATTGCAAACCCCAATACCTGCAAAAGAATCAACACACAGTTGTTAGCAACCTACCAACAGAGGGAAAAAAACAAGTGCATGAATACAAGCATAAGAGGGATACATTTTCCCTACCTAAAGGTTTCGTAGCGAGAACAGAGAACAAGCCTTTAACCCTAAAATTCCAACCAATGACTGAGACAAAGGAGTGGCCACATTAGGAACAAAAGAATGGAAACAAAAAATTGAAACATGGATAGAAGAGGCTACCTGCATTGAAGCTGAAGATCAGAGAGCGCCACTATTTCGAAACCTGAGTGCATGTCAACCCATTGAGTTTCACAAGCAAGACAACCTCATACCAGAACCCGAGCTCGTGGAGCAAAGACCAGTTGAAACAATTTCAAAAAGAGCATAGAAATCTACTTACACAGGTGGCGACATAACCATTTTTGGTTGCCCAACGAACCAGGACCAAAGATTATCCAAGCAAGCATAAGAGTCAAGCAAGTATAAGAGTCACACTATCAGACCAGAAAAAGTAGAAGGCACGCCCAGCAGTTGTAGAGCAATTGCATTCACAAGCAGCAAAACCACACCAGAGAAAACCCTCAGTGAACAAGTGCAAAATGGTCAAATGAACGATGGAGGAAGAGTTTTGGCATGAAACGAAGAGCGAGAAACACGACCCAAGGTAAAGTACACAGTATTGATTACATACATAAATGCCACCTATCACTTTCCAGAAAAATCTGAGGGATTGGTAATCATAAACTAATAACTAGCTAAATCACACTTAAATCATTTAATTATTGATTAGTCCGAACAGTGTTGGGCTAGTCCCATCATAGTGGTATCAGAGCAGGTTGAAATTGACTGAAGAAATGGAGGTAGGAAGGAGAGGTCGTGGAAGAAGTGTTTGTAGGATAGCAGAGGAAGGACTAAGAGAGGAGACCAGGATTCTTATTTCCCATTTGGAGGTAATCGAAGTAGGGAGAAGAAGGGATCCAGAGGTAGGTGATGAGAGCGAAGAGGAAGCTGAAGCGACAATAGATGGATCGAATGGAGAGGGCCCAGAAATGAGACTATTGAGATCTGTTTTAGTGGCAAGCAGTAAACCCAAACCAGAACTCCCAAATTATGACAACAACCTGTCCATAGAGGTTCTATTGGATTGGATCAGCGAGCTAGATAAGTATTTCCAGTGTGAGGAGGTCAGTGAAGACCACAGAGTTAAGTTCGTTGCGATAAAGTTGAAGGGACACGCAGCCCTATGGTGGGACAGTGTTCAAACAGAGAGAAGGAGATTGGACAAGTTGCCGATCAAAACCTGGTCAAGGATGGTGGCCAAGTTGAAGGGCAGGTTTCTACTGAAAGACTATCAGATTGCACTACACAGACAAGTGCAGAATCTAAAACACAAAGGAATGACGGTGAGGGAGTACACTGATGAGTTTTATCGAGTGAACTTAAGGGCTGGTTATATAAAGGATACCTCGGAGAAGACAGCCAGGTATGTAAATTGTTTAAGATTAGAAATTTTAGATGAAATTAGTATTCTATCTCCAAAGAACATTGAAGAAGCATATCGGAGTGCTATGAAAGCTGAAGAGAAAATTACTAGAAAGCAAAATTCCAGGAGAGGATGAGGAATTGGCAGAGGAAGAGGCCAGTCATATGGCAGAGGGTGAACTACTAGTAGTAATGAGGAAAGCAACAATTCTAGAGCTTTGGTATCAGCAGACAAAGGTGATAATTCAAGAGGTGGTAGGCCATATCAGCGAGGAAGGGGAAATGGCTGAGGTAGAGGAGTTGGTTATCAATGTCACAGGTGTCATAAGGGGGGACATAGATCATTTGAGTGTCCTGAGGCAAACCAAGCTGGACAGAGGGGTGCGTATGTCGCACAACCAGAAGAAGCAGAGGCACCTCCCCAATAAGCAGAGAATGCTCTAGAAACATGGGAAGCCCAGGTGTTGAACAAGGTATTGTTAAAACTAGCCAAGGAAGCCACCGACAAACGTAGCGGAAGGCTTTGTTTCAGATGGTTTGTAAGTCACACGGTAAGTGCTGTAAGTTAATTATTGACAGCAGTAGTACAGATAACTTGGTGGCCACAGAGATGGTGGAAAAGTTGGAATTTAAGCGATTGAAACATCCCACCCCTTACAAAGTTTCATGGTTGCAAAAAGGCCATCAGTTGTTGGTGGATGAACAATGCAAGGTGGAGTTTCAAATAGGAAGATATAAGGATAAGGTCATTTGTGACATCATGCCGATGGATGTATGTCACATACTGCTAGGCAGCTCATGGCAGTACGACAGAAAGGTGGTACATGATGGATTGAAAAACTGGTATAAGTTTGTTAAGGATGGAATCAAGCACACGCTTGTGCCCATCAAGGAGGAAGGGACAGCAGGAACAAGTGAGACAAGAGCATTGTTGGTTAGCGGAAAACAGTTTCTGAAACAAGTTGAGGATAGCGAGGTGAGTTATGCAGTTGTAAGAAGAGAAAAAATGGTATTGTTGCATGCAAAGGCATCAGATTTACCCCCAGAAATTTAGCAGATGTTACAGGAATTTACAGACATAGTGGTGGATGACTTGCCAGATAAACTGCCCCCCAAAAGTAGCATAAGTCACCATATTGACTTCATACCCATAACAATTTTGCCGAATGAGGCAGCATATCAGATGAGCCCCAAGGACAATGAAGAGATTAGGAAGTAGGTGCAGGAACTACTAGACAAAGAATTGATAAGGGAAAGTTTGAGCCCTTGCGCAGTTCCAACAGTTCTCGCTCCCAAGAAAGGAGGAGAATGGCGGATGTGCACAGACTCGATGGCCATCAACAAAATCGCCATCCGGTATAAGTTCCCACTACCATGGATGGACGATATGATGGATTGCCTAAGCGGGACAACATATTTTTCTAAGATAGAATTGAAGAGTGGGTATCATCAAATATGAATTCAAGAGGGGGAAAAGTGGAAGACATCCTTTAAGATGAATGAGGGACTGTATGAATGGCTGGTTATGCCATTTGGACTGAGCAATGCACCCAACACATTTATGCAGTTAATGAATGAAATGTTGAAAGAATACATTGGAAAATTATTGATAGTATACCTGGACGACATACTAATTTTTAGTAGGACAAGGGGGGAGCACCTTTGACATGTTCAGAAAGTGCTGGAAAAATTACAACAAAATAAACTATTGATAAATCTGAAAAAGTGTACTTTTCTACAAAAAGAGTTGATTTATTTGGGCTTCGTAATAGCAGAAAACGAGCTGAAGATGGATCTGGAAAACATTGCAGCAATAGTCAATTGGCCATCCCCGAAAAGCTTATTTGAGGTATGTAGTTTTCACGGGCTGGCGAGTTTTTACCAGAAATTCATAAGGAATTTTAACAAAATCTGTGCACCTATGTTGGACACTATTAAAAAGGCAAGTCAGCCTTTTCGATGGACTGATGTAGCGGAGAGGAGTTTTGAACTATTAAAGAAGAAGATCATAGAGAGACCGATCCTGAGATTTCCAGATTTTAAAAAGCTCTTTCAGGTTCACTGTGATGCTAGCAGTACAGCTATTGGAGCTATACTTAGCTAAGAGGATAAACCTATTGCATTTTTCAGTGAGAATCTAAATGAAAGAAGACAGAAATATTCATCCTATGACAAGGAGTTATATGTTGTTGTGCAGGCATTGAAACACTGGAGGCACTATTTGCTAAGAAACGAATTTGTCTTGTTTTCAGATAATTCTGCACAAGTATGTGATGCAACAGCATAAGCTGAATCACAAACATGCCAAGTGGGTGGAATATTTGCAGAGTTTCACCTTTGTGTTGAAACACATCAGCGGGTAGGCCAACAACGTGGCAGATACATTGAGTAGGAGAGCTTTACTTTTGCAGGAGAGTATTGTACAAGTGCTGGGTTTTGAGCACTTAAAATATTTATACCAGACTGACACAAATTTTAAGGAGGCATATGAAACATGTCAAAATCCCTTGGTGAGAGATAAGAGTCCATGGTTGGACTACAACTTACAAGAGAAACTGTTGTTTAGGGGAGGACAACTATGATTTCCTGATTGCTCGATGAGAGAGAACATTATTCAGGAGAAGCACAGTGGAGGTCTAGCCAGACATTTTGGAATAGGAAAGACACTCGAGTAGCTCATTCATTTCTACTTTTGGCCAAAGATGTGAAGTGATGTACAGCAATTTGTGACCAGATGCAAAGTGTGCCAGTTGGCGAAAGGTCACAGTCAAAACATGAGACTGTATACACCATTACCTGTTCCAAGTAGACCATGGGACTCAGTCAGCTTGGACTTTGTCTTAGGTCTACCTAGGACACAACGAGGTTATGAGTTGGTGATAGTAGTAGTGGACAAATTCTCAAAGATGGTGCATTTTATCCCTTGTAGAAAAACTAGTGATGCCACCCACGTGGCCCACTTATTCTTCATGGAGATTGTCAGGTTACATGGGTTTCCTAAGTCTATTCTTTCAGACAAGGATGTGAAGTTTACAAGGCACTTTTGGCATACCCTGTGGAAGATGATGGATACATAATTGAGTTACAGCTTTGCTTATCACCCACAAACTGATGGACAAACAGAGTTGGTAAACAAGAGTCTGGGAAACCTACTATGAAGCTTGATTGGTGAGAATTCACAGATGTGGGATCGAGTAGTTGCATAGGCAGAGTTCACTTATAACGACTCACCTAGTCGCAACATAGGTTACAGTCCATTTCAGATCATGTACGGCATGTATCCTCACGGAGTGCATGAGTTGCGAGATCTCGGACTCCAAGAAAGGTGAAGCACAGATGGAGAAGATTGCACTAACGTGATGAGAGATTTGCATGAGCAGGTGAAAATTAAATTGAAGGAGAGCAACAAAAAGTATAAACAGCAAGCAGATTTGAAGAGAAGGGAAGTACAGTTCAATGTAGGAGATGAAGTCCTCACGCATTTGCGCAAGGAACGCTTCCCTAAAGGTGCATACAATAAGTTGAAGTATAAGAAGATAGGTCCCTGCAAAGTCCTCTGGAAATTTTCAGTGCATGCCTATGAGATACAACTGCCACTAGCGATAGGCATTTCACCCATCTTTAACGTAGCAGACCTGTTTCCTTACACTCCTGACCCAGAAGAAGAAGACGGAACCACACGGCCTACATGGAATACCCAGGATGGAGGAGAAACATAGATGAGATAGATGCCTTACGTTTAGCCTCCCGAGATCGAGAGCATCCTCGATACTTAGGTGGCCAAATGAACTCAGTGGAAGGAGTATCAGCAATACCTGGTCAAGTGCAAGAACTCTCCTATTGAGGACAATTCGTGGCTTGATGCCTGGTAAATTGAGCAGGCGGGTTCTTCAGTTGAGAAGCTCATGGACCGGAGTCATGATTTCTTTTTACCCCAGGAGCCTGATGCAGGAGCATCTAGCTAGGGCACCATGACTGACTGTTCGTCTCTACCAAGATGGAAGTTGTCTTAACAAGTTGTTTTTTTTGTTAGTTTGTCAAAGTAGGGTGTAAGTTTTTGTTTACTTTTAGTCAGTACTAGTTAGGGACAGTTTGGTTGGTTAGTGTCATTAGTTTGTCTGTGTTTAATCAATAGAGATTTAATAACTGTTCTAACATTCTAGAGAAAAAAAGAATGTGTTTGATGTAAAATCTTGTCAAAGAACAGAACCGAATATAAGCATTGTTATGTAATTAATAGAATTACAACTGAAAACAGTAACTACACAGTTCAGGTAACTGTCAACAAAGACTACAAATGTACATGAAAAATCCATTGAAAGGGTTCAGCACTTTAGCATTCAAGCAATAATATTAAAAGAACAGACAATTCAATTCCATATATGTATCTACAACATTTTCATTTTGCTTCCTAATTCAGTGAACATCAGAGTAATCGATACAATGCTTACATACAAGTTTATTTAATTTTCTTCTATGAGAAACAGAGTCCAAACAACGAGACCGATGCATTTCCAGAATGAGGGTTTGTATTCCATAGAATAAATTGACATTGAATAAATAGGAGTGAACGCAGACAAATAAATCGGATGAGTTAATCACATATGGGCCATAAATTATCTTCTTAACTTCAAAATCGACCACCAGAACGAATTACCAGAGCAACTACAGAACTTTCTATTCATGGAAAAAAAAATTACAAACACAGTTGCAAATTAACAATTGTAATTCGAATGCGTTAAAGCTGGAATGAAAGGAATGATAGCCAATCATCATCATGAAAACAAGGTAAACCGAAACCAATGTTTTCCTGAAATTTTTTCTTTAAATTATAAATGAAATGTATGAGCATACATAGCAGGGTCCTAGAATAAACCAGAAACAGTCACATAGTTAACGGTCGACAAACCCTAGGTGAGGGTTTTAGGAAATGGCTCCCACACATTAAAAGTTACAGCCAAAAATCATAGAACCGAGGAAGCCTATGCTAACAAAACGACCAGAACGTTGACTACAGCCGAGAGACAACCTTGACTAAGAATTGAGGAAAAGCAAACCCTCCATCTCATAGGCCTATTCTGAAGACTGAAGACTAGTTGCGTTGACAGATCCTACCAGGCAGAGGCTGACGCATTTGTTCCGAGCATACCCAACTACAAACCCCAATACCTGCAAAAGAATCAACACACAGTTGTTAGCAACCTGTCAATAGAGGAAAACAAAAACAAGTGCATGAATACAAGCATAAGAGGGATACATTTTCCCTACCTGAAGGTTTCGCAGCGAGAACAGAAAACAAGCATTTAACCCTCGAATTCCAACCAACAACTGAGACAAAGGAGCAGCCACATTAGGAACAAAAGAATGGAAACAACAAATTGAATCATGGATAGAAGAGGCTACCTGCATTAAAGCTGAAGACCGGAGAGCGCCACTGTTTCGAAACTTGAGTGCATCTCAACGCACTGAGTTTCACAAGCAAGACAACCTCATACCAGAACTTGAGCTCATGGAGTAAAGACCAGTTGAAACAATTTCAAAAAGAGCACAGAAATCTACTAACACAGGCATCAGCAGAACCATTTTTGGTTTCCCAACGAACTAGGACCAAAGATTATCCAAGCAAGCATAAGAGTTAAGCAAGTATAAGAGTCACACTATCGGACCAGAAAAACGAGAAGGTGTGCCCAGCAGTTGCAGTGCAGCTGCATTCACAAGCCGCAAAACCACACCAGAGCAAACCCTCAGTAAACAAGTGCAAAATGGTTGAATGAACAATGGAGGAAGAGTTTTGGCATGAAACGAAGAGAGGGAAACATGACCCGAGGTAAATTACACAATATTGATTGCATACATAAATGCCACCTATCACTTTCTAGAAAAATCTGAGATATTGGTAATCATAAACTAATCCACAGCTAAATCACTCTTAAATCATTTAATTATTGATTAGTCCGAACAGTGTTGGGCTGGTCCCATCATCAAATGCAATATTTCTATTTTTCATGCAAGAAAATCACTCGGCACAATAGTTCTATTTGGTTCATGCAAAGAACTTATTTCCTCTCAAGAAACATTAAAATAACTAGTTCAATTTGTGTGCATGAAAATACATGTTGATGTTCTAAAAAGCATAATAGCGATTAAACACGTGTTTCGGTATCAAGAATTCTAACACACAATTAATATTTTCCTTGCATGTAAATATATATTTATATAACACATTGGTTGTTCCTTTTACATGCACTAAATAACCCGTTTTCAAGGGTCTAATACATAGCACCATTCTTTGGTTCATACCCACACATTTCTCTTTTCCAAGATTTTAATATAATAATGCATCCATAGACATCTCACTTCGAAATCTAATGCAATGATATATTCATAAATGTTTCTCTTTTCAAGAAATCAAAAGTACAATAGAAATTTGAATTGTGTGAAAAAACAATTACTTCGTTTCAAACTCAAATGAAAAGTAACTATTTTTCTTTCATGCAGTTTTTCTTTTCTAAGCAAATTAAACATTTATATATATATATATATATATTATATATATATATATTATATATATATATAATATATATATATATATATATATATATATATATATATTATTCTCTAGAAAAAGTCAAGTATAATATCATGTGCATTTTAAATAAATCTTTTAAATAGAAAATTCTTTTAGGCATATGAAAAATCCTTTCTAAATGAAATCTAACAATCATATGCATATCATTCTTAAATAAAACCAGAAAAATACTTATCTTTATTGCTTTTGATGTGAACTCCTCTCCTTTTTTCACTTGTACATTCATATTTCTCTTCTACAATAATGTCTTGTTTTAGTAGTTACAAAATTTTGGGAGGAAAGCTAACAAAGTTTCCTTGCACATAAATCTGATTATTCCAATCTTGGCAAGTAGACTAGGTTTCCCTCTCCAAATCCTTGAATTGTTATGGCAACAGAAACCTAATTCAGAATTTAGACAACAAAATTTGTAACTCACTGGACTGAATCCCTAGGATGGCCTTCATCTGATATCTCACATGAGTTTCCCTACCTAAAAATTGATTACTATTTCAATTCAACACAAATCAATGCCAACAAAAACTAAATACGACTATTAGAGCTACAAACTCTATCAAAATAGAGGATTTCAGAAAGGAAGCGAAACAAAAACCTCTAATCCAATCCCTCACCCTTCGTTCTCCCAAATAAAATAAAGAAACGAAAGGATATGGTTACCTTTGATGGTTGTAATCAAATGTTAAATAATAATAATCGTTTGAAAAAATTAGTAAATTCCAACATATAAATTGCACCATATTTCACTGATATTTAAATTAGTTTTCGAACCAATTTTAATTCATAAATGCCTGAAGTAAAAATATAATTATGTTTGCAACTGATTCTTGATTCATAATGGTAGAAGTAAATATTAATACTTTTTATCCATGCCAAGTAATTGTGGGATATTAAATACTTCCCCCCTTAAAGGGAACACCATCCTTGATGTTCATATTTATTAAATTTTACACATGATATAACCATCTTACCCAACACAAAGGGGGTCCTTCCCCTTAAAAAATGATGTATTTAATTTCCAAGAAATACCCATAGACAAAACAATAACCTTTATCAATAGTCATAAGAATTTATAGCTATGAAAATATGCAAGTTCTGCTTTCCCTCACTTGAGCACTTTTGAAAGACATATAACAAAAAAGAATCCCTATACCAACTTACCATTATGATCACTTTTACGCAAGCACTTTGTAATATATTACTAACAAATCCAAGATAATCATATTAATCCCAACATTTTCAATCAAATGAAATGCTTTTAACTATCAACCATTCATGCAATGTCTAGTGATATTTTAGCCATAGTAGAGAATCAACACTCTAATCATCAAAATGATAAATTATTGAACAACGTGTACACTATCTTAGCTTCCTCCTAAAAACATCCACATATTAATTCTAAAAGTACTCAAAGAGTACCTAGCTCTGTAATCATCAAAATCATCAATAATTGCATCAAATGCGTTGTGCCTTAGCTCCTACTAAAAACATTGACAAGATTGTTAATACAATAAAGGAACTTACACTTCAAGTAATTCCTTATCAAGCACTAAGCTCCTTCCTGTTTGTATGTACATAGAATTATTTTCACAAACACATAGAAAATTAATTTTTAACACAACACATAACTGATTAATTAATTTGTTTTCGTATGAGAACCACAGTGGCAAAAGAAATCGCCTCCCAACCAATGGAATTGGTTTCCACAACCATATAGAGCCATTTTCATATCCATCTAGTTCTCTAACAGAGACCATACCAAGTCCAGTATAGAATTCCATTGGCTAACCAGCTCAAGGATTCCAATGACCACATAGGGTCCAACATAGGATTCCTCTTGGTATTGTCCTGCCTAGTCGTTTGATAGCGTCTTGTCTATGAGGAATTTTGGGCCTCCTCCAACAGGCTCCAAATCAATATAGTTTCCTCATGCTTACTTCTCTCTCACCATCTTAGCCAACTCTTTTCCCTTATTGAGATCATTTATCTCTAGGGAGAGGAAATCCTAGCAAGCAAGCACCACCAATCCCTCCAAGAAGGCAACTACCATCAACCCAAGGCTTCCTAGCCTTTTACAACTTTCCACAACTATCTAGAATGTAAAATTATCTTTTAGCACTATTTCCCATAGTAGTTTGCATAAAAAACCATATGCACATTATCATTAAAATTAAATAAACATTTATGTACACATGCATTTATACTTGACCCTCATCATGGGTCCACAATATCTATATTGAAACTAACATAACTGACCTACAGGTGGTATACATTCTGATTTTCCAAATAACAAAATCATGCATATCATAACATTATACTTTTTCATTTGTAGTTGCAATTCATGTTGCAATATTTTATCTTCACATGTTTTCATGTTGTCATTAAGATACCCCTACTTAATCCCATCGATAACTTTAGTCATAAATATGCATTGTTTAAATAAGTATTCACTTTCACAATCATTTAAGTTTCATACATACAATAATGTCATGCATACAAGTATATACAATTATTCATTAATTTGTAAATGCCAATAAAAATTATGGTACTATTGCCAAGAGACCTGTACATGAAGAAACTATCATAATCAGTTGTTTGCAATAAGCTTAAATTAAATCGAATTCATGCATATAAGTTTTAATATTTAATCCTACAACACTAACTAATCATCCATGACAAGACTCAATCAATAACTAACTATTACAGTCAAGACTCACTACTTGACTCATTGTTTTTTTTAACATCTAAAGGGGTTCTTTCAATATCCTTTTTAAAGGACTCTATCATCCTCTACAAGGACATTCCCCATCTTTTTAATTCAATCATTTATTCTTTATCAATATTGCATTGTAACTTTAGTCATGTATCATTAATATTTTCATAGTTTCAAAGCTTGGTAGTTGTTTCTCACTTTCCTTAGTGAGTGTTTAAGATTGTTCATAGGTGTAACAAAGCTTTTACTATCTTTTATCCTCATCAGGATTCAAATGTCATGAACATAGTTTTGTAGAAAACTTTATTACTTAATACTCTTTAATTCAGTTATAAACATGAATCACACATCTCATGTGAAAAGTAGTCTACTACATACATCAATATGTAGATTGCTGGACACATACTTGAGTTGATGCCCACTAGTAGCATACCTTGATTTCTTTTTTGCTCAACAATTCCCAAAGGCGTCAATGTTGCAACCTTCATCTCTTATACAACTTGTAACATCCCCTAGTAACCCCACATGAAAATGTAGGGAGTCAGAAAATTTTTACAAACATTCCCCACGAGTAATTATTTAAATCAATATTCTAAATCCTCATTAACCATTAAACATATTGTTCATCACTACATAGAGTAACTTTTAGTAAAGCAATAATAAGTTGCATAACCATTAACAACCACTGTTGTAGTATACTAACATAAACTGCATGATGTAACCATTATCTATTTCATGATTTTTGTTAACTAGATTAATTAGTCACATACTTGACATTATGAACATCACATCAAGCGAGGAATCAATATCATCAAACTCACACAATATTCAATCATAACATGGAACACTGATCTACCCTAGAAACCCCGTAGGGTGAAAACCAGAATTTTTTTTAATTTTATTATTAAACTCTCGTGATGGTGTTCACCCCTCACTCAATCGCTTAAAATGGAGTCCACCCTTAACCATTGTCATAGATTATTACAATGAAATACATTAAAATACTACATATCTAGCTAAAAGATATTACAATCATCATGAAATTATTTATCGACAAATCACTACGCTTTATATTTATCTATTTCATGATTTCCGTTAACGAGATTAATTAATCACATACTTGACATTATGAACATCACATCAAGTGAGGAATCAATATCATCAAACTCACATAATAATCAATCATAACATGGAACACCGATATACCATGGAAACCCTGTAGGGTGAAAACAAGAAAAATTTTAATTTTATTATTAAACTCTCATGATGGTGTTCACCCCTCACTCAATGGCTTATAATGGAGTCCATCCCTTAACCATTGTCATAAAATATTACAATGAAATACATTAAAATACTACATATCTAGCTAAAAGATATTACAATCATCATGAAACTATTTACCCACAAATCACTACACTTTATATCCTTGTGGCGTGATTTTCCCTTCAATGGACAATCCTACAGCTCATACTCATCTGCATGGACCGTTAGTTCTTTATCTTCCACAATGTTAAACATAATCTGTCTTTTGCATAAATCACCATCCTTTCATGTCATTGTTGTCATCAATAAGCTTTGGTGACATGATTAGATAAATAATTATAAATCAATAATATGTCTTTAAAAGTGATCTTATAACATCTATTCATGTGCATACATGTGACGTGAATATAATATACAAACATGTTTCTTCTAACAACATTGTAGATGTATAGGCAAATAATTATCAAGCATGTCAAAATAGTTACCACATTACTCTGATAATTCTCACACCATCATATGTTCATTTCCAAAGGAAACCACTGTTACCATCCATTTCATTTAAATGATACTTAACAACTTATCCTTTATTTCCATGCATGCAATTAGATGAAAGCTTATTCAAAGAAAATTAGCTCCTTGACTTCTTCTTTGTGCATATAACTTAGTAATGTTTCCAATACAATAGATATTATTATTACTATTATGCATGCAAATGCATGTCCCCTTCTAAGGGGAAGCTAACATAACAAATACTATTATCATACATGCAATGCAAGTCTCTTTTCGAAAAGCATCTTTCACGAGATAGAGTTGTTTACAAAGTCTGTTGTTCACAAAAATACATGTTTTGTTCTAAAACTATCTCTTGCATGTGAATATATGTATTTTTTCAAAGGAAAGCTAATGCATTTATTGCATGTGATTACTTGTTTCTCTTCCTAGGTCTAAGATAATGATTATTCTTTTGTACACGCAAATACATGTTTCTCTTTAAAATGCCTAACACAATAATTATATACTTTCCATGCATACTTCTTTTAAAGAATCTAGCATCATAGGTTTACTTTTCATGAATGCAAAGATCATATTTCCTTTCAAGAGATCAAACACAATAGTTCCATTTTTCATGCAATCAAATGACCCACCACAATAGTTCTATTTGGTGCATACAAATAACTTTCCTCTCAAGAAACGTTAACTAACTAGTTCAATTTGTGTGCATGCAAATACATGTTGATATTGTAGAAAACATAATAGCCATTAAACACGAGTTTCAGTATCAAGAATTCTAATACACAATTAATATTTTCATTGCAAGTAAAGATATATTTAAATCAGGGAAAATATTAAGAACCACCCCTAAATTTATATGTATAATAAATGGGCAAATCTCCATGGTATATAGGAAAAATGGAAGACAATTTTATCAATAATATAATATGTATATATAATTTTTTGGCGAATC
>APFE030118586.1:38212-61736 GCA_000404065.3 Pinus taeda | reverse complement strand
GTCTTTTTTTTTGTAAGCTTGGTAGGACTACATCTACATCATGTCCAACTTATCATCCCAATCACAGGGATAGCACAAGATTTGAACCCAAGACTCCCGGTTCAATGAGACTTCATTTCTGCGGCCACTACCAATTGAGCTATCCCAAGCAGACAATTGTTTTAATTTCTTATTTACTTGTAGTTTTATGTTATTTTACTTTTTATGTTTATATATATATATATTATATATATAAATATATATAATATATAGTAGTATAAATATATATATATCTTTAATTATTGGTTTTTTAAATTGTAGGTTTATTTTATTTTTTTACATTTTTAACAGTGTATTTTATTTTTAAAATCTATTTGATCTTTTTTTCTTGAATACGTAGAAGGTCAATCATCTTGAATATAAATTCATAAAAATTTTATTTTTTTCTCTTTTTCCTCAATTTTTTCATAAAAAAACTTTTGATGTTAACATGTCCTTTGCAAGTGAAAAAATCTTGAAATTTATAATGTTTAATTATATCTATATAAAAATGAGTATTTTTTGCGAGTGTTAAAATTTCTATTTTAAATGAGAATATTGTGTGATTGAAGTATAAATGCAATATTAAATATATAGAAAAATCCTAACCTCAAAATATTAATGCTTATTATTTTTTTTCAAAAATTTGCAAAAAAATTTAAAAATTTCATTATAAAAAAACATTGAAAAGAATAAAAAAAACACATGTTTGAAAAACCCTTAAAAAATAAACATCTTAGGGTGAAAAACAAGAAGATGAATAAGACAACTTGAAAAATGGTAAAATAATCAACATTTCAAAAAAAAAGTACACCTAATACAAGAGAAAATTTGAAGTGTCAAAAATAAGCCCCCTAAAAAAAGGGGTAGATGTTGCATGAGCACTTTTCAAAATCAACATTAAAATCACCAACATTAAGAAAAAAATGTTCCCACTTGATAGATAAGAAAATATAAAGTACCAAAAATATGCTCAAAAAAAAATGTTATTGTGAATGACCACTTTTCAAAATCGGGTGTTTTTTTGCTACCTTAAAAAAATGGTTACTAGGTAATTTTCTCATTTGATCAGTAATCATGTCACATGCCCAACTCTAAGCATTGACTAGGGTTCTTATAATCGACAGGAATTAAAGATACTTCAAACTGCTATATTGAAAAAACTTAGCAGTCAATTAAAAACAAAAAAAATGAGTAAAAACCTAATGCCAGTGTTGGACAACCTTGTAGAACTAAAAACCCATTCAAAATAATTATTTTGTAAGCTTGGTCGGGTGCATAATCACTAGTCGTACCTACGAAAAAAATTGTGAGGAGATTAGTAAAGGTGATAATATAGAAGTGTTAAAAATAAATGTTGAGAGTGATAGGGATTTCATGAAACACCTATGCAAGATGAGGAGGAGTTGTTGTCATTCCTACTATAACTCAAGCGAAGAGAGAGACAAAAGAGGAAACAAAATTTTACATCCATAACCCTTTGCAAGAAATAAATTCAAAGAATAAACCATAAAAGAAGAATTGCCACGACAAGGTAGGATATTTTAGGAAGAGCCAAATTACTTCAAAGGATTGCCATCATATCTCCTACAACAACCAAACTGAAAAGCCCTAACTCTGGTACTGATACTTGGTGCCAGGGATTAAACCCCCATGCATGAAAACCCACAATTCCTACCAAATCATTGTTGGCATAAAGATGAGAACTACTTTAAAACAATTCTTTGAAAACTTAAGAAGTTCGAGTAAAATGGAAGTGGAAAGGAAAGAAAGAAAATAAAGAATTTTAACTAGAAAATTTACCAAAAATGCAATTGGAGTGCACTAGTAACTTTTGATATGCAAATGTCCTTCTTCATATTTCAAGCGGAAATCTCTTAGGGTTTGTAAGAAAAAAATACACGCAGAACTCTGTCTGCCAAAAGCTTCATGAACAATGAGGACCCACCAATGAGATTAGATAGAGTGGTTACCCTAATATCCTCTTGACTAATCTGCAGAATTAAAAAAAATGTGATGGAAACACCAATTTTGGAGGCGACAATTAGTGAGATTTCTATGAAGGTAATACGTATTGATGCCACCTTTCCCTTTGCATGTGATTGCAATGAGTTGGCACCCAACTAGGTTGTTGGTGTAATTCATAATAATATAATCCAATATATTAAAATAGTAATGTTGACTATATATAAACACGTTAAATTGATCGTTGGATATTAATGTTGTGAACCTATATGTCAAAGGGAGAAAAAGAGTATTGAAATGCTAATATAACATGGTTTGAATCCAACACACACACACACACACACACACACACACACACACACACACACACACACATATATATATAATTGTGGAAAGGATTGGGGCTAGTTTGGGCCTCTGTAAACATAACTTATATGTTGGAGACTTGACTTAAAACCATGGGGTTAGACATGTGTGTGTGTGTGAGTATAAAGGCCCAAGTTCTCATAAAACTATAAAAAATATTATATATACATGATCATATTAGTAATGAATGTTATAAAGGGATTATGTATAGCCAATGGAATTCCAAGAAAAAGTGTATGATAAGAATCATCTGGAACCAAATGTATGGATTTTGGGATGTTGCAATATTAGTAAACAAAAGTTTCTAGGATTTTGCAATTGAATCATGGTTTATTGTTATCACCTTAGTAATGTATATGTTATATGCCTTAAAATGGATAAAAATAATAATTATGTATGTTGTGTTTCCCATTCTTGAAAAAAAAAAAATGTGTGCAAATTTCCAGGTCAAAGGGTAATTTTATTACCTAAAGGGAAAGAGATGTTACAGGTGGTATCATAGTAGGTTGGTTACAATTTTGTGGTATTTGAGATAAGCATGCTTTAACTAAATAGTATTTTTTTGTATTTACACAAAGAGAGAGCAATAGTGGAACTATATAGAACAAGAAGAATGATTCAAGCACAAGACACACATATTGGAAAAGAAGAGCTTTATCTGCACTTAGGACAACAAGCGCAAATACGTACAAGATATTTTTTAGATATGATGTTAAACCTACAAACATAATTAATAATTTTGTGTTTGGGACATGAGAAATACTGAAATTTAGTGCTCAATACGAATAATTGATTAAATATTTAATTGATAAATCAAACCCCAAGACAGTAGAAATAGTAAGAGGTAAGGAAAATAAAGATGAAACATCTAAAAACAAAACTACTGAAGAAATGGCATAAAGTAAAGAGGAAAAGTATGGTGAATCTGAGGATCATAGATCCTCCAAAATTCAGGAAAAAGTCAGGAAAAGGCCCAAACTAGAACTTCATGGAGATTTACAAAAAACCAAACCCCCAACTTTCGATGGGGAGACATAAGAGGTAGCTCAATCTTAGTTGCTCAAAATCATTATATATTTCCAAGTATATGATTATTCAATAGAGTGAAAGGACAAGTTGGCTACTTATTAGTTACAAGGAAAATCCTCTTTATGGTGGGAGGAAACGATGACCATTCATAATTTAGAAAATAAAGAGGTCAAATGGGACGAATTTTAGAGGTTGTTTAAGGGGAAGTATTTAAGTGAACATTACTTTGATGATAGAGCCAAATAATTTCATGATTTAAAGTTGGGGCAAATGCCAATGGATGAATTGATAACAAAGTTTATCCTTTTATTCCGCCATGTGTCATACCTTAAAGATGAGAAGGAAAAGGTACAGTGCTTTCTAAATTATCTTCTACTCTCATTTAAATAAAGAATCGAGTACAATAATCCAAATACTATGGATGAGGTGATTAGAAAATCTTGAATATGTTATCAATAGGCCAAGGAGAGAAGCAAAAGTCAAAAATCCTAGTTTGGTAAGAAAAAGGAAAAAGTGACTCAAGGAGTAAAAAGTGGAAAATATGGGTTGTTTAAACAATCTAAAAAGAGTAACGAGAGTCATAATTGGAATATAAATAATGACCAAACATCTAGGGCACATAATCATCACCAAGATGGAACTAAACAGGCAGAAACCAACAAAGGGGGTATTGGTAAGGATAGAGAACCATTGAAGTGTTGGGGTTGCAGAGAATCCAATTTATTGAGAAATTGTCCTTACAACAACTAAACTATGCAAAATCCATAGCACATGTAAGAGGCCTCTATAGACAATGTTGCAGCTAGGAATGTATCACACATCAATGCAACTTTGGAAGGACGCCAAGTAGAACATCAATCCACAATGTTGGAAATTGATGGTACCATTATGACCAATCTATTTATGTATATATCTAGGTTCTAGCTTGAGTCATGTTAGGCCCAAAATAGTATAAAATAACAATTTAAAGAATGAAAAATACTGAAATTTGTGATTGGTTCAACTAGTCCTGGAAACAAAAAGGAAGGTGACAATTTGGGTAAAAGCATGTATAGTATCTTAAAATAGAATTTAGAACACCATAAACTTAAATATATTACCTTTGGGATCCTAATATATCTTGATAGGAATGGACTAGTTAGAAGGAGACTGAGCAATTTTTAGTTTCTTAGATAAAATTGTCACGTGTACAACAAACAATGGAGAAGTGCATGTAATAAAG
This sequence comes from Pinus taeda, assembly GCA_000404065.3. Taxonomy (NCBI): domain Eukaryota; kingdom Viridiplantae; phylum Streptophyta; class Pinopsida; order Pinales; family Pinaceae; genus Pinus; species Pinus taeda. Next base: position 57,136 of record APFE030118586.1, on the reverse strand, counting down.
GCCATACCCAAGCCTATCCCTATATGATATATATCATCATTGCAACTAAAATAGATGCAAGGAAAGGATGTCAGCTTTTTGACATCTAAGTAGAGGATCGTTCATTAAATAAAGCAGGAAAATCTCTAGATGAGTTAGAAATCATTCGAGATTACCTCGATGTGTTTCTAGATGAAATATCGAGTCTTCCATCAAAAAAAAGATATATTTCTCCATATATTTATTACCAGGAGAAACTTTGGTATCGAAGGCTCCATATTTTATGAGTGTACCAGTGTTGATGGAGCTAAGAATGCAACTACAAGAATTGCTTAATAAGGATTATGTCCATCCTAGTGTGCGACTGTGGGGTGCACCAGTCCTTTTTGTTAAGAAAAAGGATAGAAATTTTATATCGTGCATTGATTACTATCAATTGAATAAGTTGAACATTAAAAATAAGTATCCACTTTTGAGGATTGACGATTTGTTTGATCAAGTTAAAGAAGCGACAATATTTTTAGAAATAGACATCAAATCCAGTTACCATGAGCCAAGGATTAAGGAGGAAGACATACCAAAGGGATCTTTGCAAACAATATATGGACATTATGAATTTACAGTATTACCCTTTGGACTTACAAATGCACCTTTTACCTTCATGTATTTGATGAACAATGTGTTTAGTAACTTTTTAGAGAAGTTTGTACTAATATTTATAAATGATATATTAATCTTTTCCAAGACATTATAGGAGCATAAACAACACTTGGAAATAGTTCTATAGACCCTACATGACCACCAGTTATATGCTAAATTTAGCAAGTGTGAATTTTACTAAGATAAGGTACAATATCTTGGTCATGTGATATCCAAAGAGGGCATAGTTGTGGACCTTGAGAAAGTGAGAGCTATACTTGATTGGTTAGTCCCGTAGGATATGGTAGGAATAAGGTCATTCATGGCAATTAGTATGTATTACTATTCATTTATAGAAGGATTTTACAAGGATATCATATCCCATAACTTCCTTACAGCAGAAGGGAGTGAAGCTTTAGTGGATGAAAGGATGACAATAATTTTTTGAAAAAATAAAACATCCATTGACTCTAGCACCCATGTTAAAAATAGTAGATCTAGATAAATATTTTTTGTGTACTGATGCTTATTTGGAGGGTCTTGGAGGAGTATCTATGCAAGAAGGACATGTAGTAGCTTATGAGTCTGGGAAATTAAAGGAACATGATAAAAATTAAGAAGTCTATGACTTGGAATTAGAAATTACTATTCATGCCCTTTAGATGTGGAGACATTATATATAATGGGTAAAAAAATTACTGTAGTGCGAGATCATATAAGTTTAAAATATTTTTCAGCCAACCTGACATGAATGTCAGGTAGGCTAGGCGGATGATGTTCCTAAGTGAATATTATTATGACATAAAACAAATAAAAGGGAAGGAGAACAAAGTAGCAGATGGTTTGAGTCAGATTCTAAAGAAATTATGTGAAATAACAATAAGCAAGTTTGAAACATATTTTTATGAGAAAATAAAAAGGGAAATAATGAATGATCAGAATTATCAACTAACGTATGCTAGTTTGAGAAGTGGAATTGCACTAAGGGCATAATTGGAATACATAATTAATGAACATGGATTGATGGTATATAAAAATAGAATTTATATTCCAAATGAAGATGAAATCAAAATATTAATCTTAACTAAATATCATAAGAAACCAAATGCAACACAATCAAGATATCAGAAAATGACTTTTGCACTTAAAATAATATAATTTTTTCTTGCTATGAATGAAAAGGGATGCTGCATAATACTTGGAAAGGTGCTAGGAATATTAGTTGGTGAAGGAAGAATATCAACATCGATCAGGATTTATGAATCCCCTACCTATGCTAGAGTGGAAGTGGGGAAGTAATATTGCTAGATTTTATAACTAGGTTACCTAGAATAAGGAGGAAACACAACTCTATCATGGTAGTTATGCACAAGATAGCTAAACATTCCCATTTTATCCTTGTACATTCTACTTATAAGGCTACACAAGTGGTAGAAGTTTTCGTGACAGAAATATTTTGACTTCTTGGAATACCTAAGATAGTGATATTTGATAAAGACATAAAGCTCACTTAGAACTCCTAGAAATCCTTGGTTACAAGAAAGGGGACACAGCTAAACTTTAGCTCAGTGTATCACCCACATACTAATGGGAAAACATAAAGAATTAATCAATTTCTAGAGGACATGTTACACATGTATGTTATGAACTAACCCACTAAGTGGGATGACTATTTGCACCTGATGGAGTTTTCTTACAACAATGGATATCAGGTCTCACTCAAGATGAGTCCAATTCAAGCTTTGTATGGAAGAAAATGTCACATTCCCTTGAATTGGTGTCGATTAGGAGATAGACTTATGTTCGGACTAGATCAGTTGCAGGAAATGGAAGAAATGATAAAAAGGATCAGACAGAACTTGAATACAACCCAAGATGGGCAGAAAATTTATGTTGGTCTAAAAAGAACACATAATTAATTCCAAGTAGGGAAACATGTCTATGTTAAAGTAGAACCGAAGAAGAGTTCCTTGAAATTGGGAAGCTACTCTAACATGGCCCCACAATTTTGTGGGTCATTTGAGATATTGACCAGAGTTGAGTAGGTGGCTTATCAACTACCGTTACAAGCTCATCCTAAAGTTAATAATTCATTTCATGTGTCTCTTTAAAATAAATATGTACATGATCTAACTCACATAATTGATTGGAATGTTGTACAGGTCTAACCAGAAGGAAAATTCTAGGTCAAACCACTACAAATTTTGGATTGGAGGGAGATTATACTCCAAAATCAAACCATCACCTAAGTTAAGTGAAATGGAAGTACTTTGGGCTAGAGGAGGCCACCTATGAAATGGAAGATGGAATGACAAAAATATTTTCAATGTTGTTCAAATGAGTATGGTTACTTGGAAAAACATCAAGGACAGTGACCCTTTTAAGGGGAGGGGAGTTCTAATACCCATGGAAATTTACTATATGACCTGTGGGTCTTTCCATGAATCTCATTTACATTTTTTGGCAGGCATGGGGGCTTTGGAGTGAAGAAAATAAGTTCAATAAGCATTTTTTAAGTGCTCGATTGAGCAATATTTTAGCCCTTGATTAAGCTATTTGAGGGCTTAAATATTGCTCGATTGAGAAATTAAAAAAATCCTAAATTGAGCTTCTATGTAACCTGAGGTTCTCTAGGAGCTCGATTGAGCAGTGTTTTCAAATTTACCACCAATAAAACTTGGGCACAACATATAAAAAGGAGGCTCGATTGAGCCTATAGCTTGACCAAGCCTTTATTTAACCATGTCAAAAGCTTGATCGATGGTTTGTTAAACCATCCATCAATCTATTTCAAATTTTACCTTAATCAATCAATTGAGCTTTTTAAATTCTTGATTAAGTTTTTGAGGGAATAAAAAATAGAGTTTTAGCTCCCCTTCTTCATATCTCTCTAGAGCAACATCTTGTAGCCTGACAAACTAAATACAATATTTGTTTTTAGGTGGTGGAGTTGATCATGTTGGATTCATGAAGGAATCCCCTATCCAATGAAATATGAGTTTGACATTTTGAAATTCATATGATATATTTCATCTAATTTTATTTAAACATTAATGCTTGAAATTCTTTTGGATAGTTTCAAGAGGTTGAATAAAAAAACAATAACATAAAATATAAAAATTGAAAAATTTCAAAAAATACCACCATATTCATTTACAAAGTCCTCTTCAAAAGGGTACTCTTGGTTTTTGAATTTATTTAAAATAGTATAAAAAATATTATGTGAATGCTTGTATGTGGAAAATGTAATTCAAATATTAATTGCCAACTTTGAAAAAAAAGGATAAAAAAATAATAATTTTGCTTAAAAAATAAAGTCTCAATATGCATAAATTAGTTTTTATATGTGTACATCACGCTCATATATATATATATATATATATATATATATATATATATAATATATATATATATATATATATATATATACATTTCAGACTAAGCTATTGCACGTGACACACACACATGTTAAGATGTGCTAAAAATTGAGAGGACACACATTTAATTTAATGGAAAATTAACATATTATATGACACTAACGTTTTTGCAAAAAATATCATTAGAACAATAACATAATTCTCCACAAATTGTAATTTTACTCCAAACCAAAATTTACACGGGTTATATGAATTTTGAAGGCTTCAATTTGATAAAAGAGTGAAATTTTGAATTTCATCACCGCATTTGGCCTAAGTGTAAACCATCTTCACAATTTCACCCATGTTTTTTTAATTAATTGGTTGGAGAAATTAAACAACACGTGATAGATATGTTGATGTAAATATTATTCGACAATAATGAAATTAGAAATTACTTTTGACATGAAATCTTCTCAGGAAAATGTTAAAGGCTAACATGAGAGATTAACCTCTAATTGTCACAGAAAAACAATTAAAGTTAGTTATGCCTACAAGGTAAGAAACAAAATGGAAAAAAAAATTATCCTTCTTTCATCATTCTTCATAAAAATAAAAGATACTAAGAGAAACTAATAGATTTACATACTGCAAGATGAATTTTTATATGGCTAGAGAGAAATGTCATATTGTGGACTCTATTGAAAAGGATTGTGGGAGATAAGGATAGTTCCTCAGAAATATAACAAGTGGGAGAGAAAGATTGGTAGAACTTAGAGGATTAGTAAGACACTACTAAGGGTTGAGGAGGTGCAAATTTAGAATAAATTTCTACAAAGATTTTCCTAATAGTTTGAGGAAAGCTCAAGGGGAACTAACCAGAGAAGTTGGTTCAAGGTTGGGTAGAAAATGGAGGCCTTTAGCTTGTTCCTAAAAGGATTCAAATAAGTATAGGTTTTTTATGTTTAAGAGATATAAAGTAATAGGGATCTCATTGCTTGAAATACAAAAGAAAAGAAAAAGTATAATATAAGATTAAGGTACATATTAGAAGTTACAAATACATGCATATGTATGAATGAAAATTATTGTATAGACTAACTGTGTTTTACAGAAGAACATGGTGCATAGGTTTGATGTGGAGGTCCCTTGGGTTAAGGTAGAAAATACTAGAACCCTAAAAAATTTTTTTCCGAGTAATTGGTAAATTTTAAGAAAACAACTGAGTTGTTTGAAGATATTAGAAGAAGAGGTTCTTGGAATGTAATTGTTTGACTCCAAGAATGTTGTAAACTAAAATTGTGGTTAGAAGAAGAAGAAACAAAACAAAAAGAGCATTTACTTTTGTAAGTATATTTATGCGCATAATATATATATATTATATATATTATATATTATATATATATATATATATATATATATATATATATATATATAGATAGAGAGAGAAGAGAGAGAGAGAGAGAGAGAGAGAGAGAGAGAGAGTTGGGGAGGATGTGCAAGTTAAAGTGTAGACTAAGAAACAAGTACCTCATTTTCAATTCTAAACACTCAGTCCTAAACAAAAGAAGGTTAGGACTCAAAGAACCAACAATAATCCCCCATTACAGGGTCAACTAGCCTCTGGACTAGATTTAAATATATATTCATATATCGTATATGCATTTATTTAGTAGACCATATATACAAAAAATTTATAACTATATACATATATAAAAGTAACAATGTTAATTTGCAAGAAAGGAATAAAGTAACTATCTTCAAGATAGAAAGAATGAAAGAATAAACACTACATTATAAAAGGAAATATATTCTTACAACCTAAACATGTGACAAATAAATGCATACCTAAAAAATGAGAAGTAAGAACTAAATGTTTAAATAGTAAACAAAAAAAATCCTCTTTTGTATTAACTAACATGGTCGAGCCCATAACTTTTATATAAGAAATAACAAATATAACCACAACCTGGAAAGGTTCACAATGTCTTTAAAACATTCTATATAATAAAATTACATCTTGACAAAGAAAACCTAACATTTCACAAAAAACCTCAATCTTCGCAGAACCCTAAGATGCTAGTTTATCAGGATTACAATAATCTACTAACAATATTCTTTACACACACACACACACATACACATATATATAATAAAGGATTGTAGTCTGTATAAATTTTGGTTTTATTATATAACATCAAGAAACATTGATCCAGGATGGATCATTATTGAGTATCTTTGTGTTGGCTATGTAATGTTTGAGACCAAGATGGTCATAGATAGCAACAATTTATGACATGCTCATAATTTATAGTCTTAGATGCTCATGAAAATAACTCCAAGTCGAAGAGCACATTGCACAGATTCTGGTAGTATGTTTGGTTTGCAAAATGGACTTCGTATGAAGGAGTTACACAAAGTCAAAATTCAAGTCAAGATGGGAAAAAAGTCAAAGTCAACTGGTCAAAGATTTCAATCAATGCTCACGGTTATAGCAGGAAAGGTTATGTTTTAGGGTTCCATGGTCAAGGTTCCAAAACCAATGGCAAGTTGACAAGTGTCTCCTTCTGTTTGGTCAAATTTCATAGGATTGTGATTGGTTGGTTGATTTTTAAATTTGGCCAATCTGGAGTGCCATGTGGGCTAATGAATGGTTGCCACATGGCCTCCACTTAGCCTATTAAAACTTTTCTTATGAGTCTACAAAGTCTCTGGGAGATTCAAACCACGGACCTAAGTATCAACACCCAGCTCTCTACCATCAAGCCACCTAATGTTCCTTGTTGCATATAATGGAGAAACTATATAAAAGGCGTGCATTATTGGTGAAAGGGGCTAGCCCCTAAGGGTCTAGCCCTAAGGCATGTGCATGGTCATGCGACCAAGCCAATGGAAAAAGGATGAGGAGTGTAGTTTTTAAGCCCCAAGGCATATGAGAGCCACATGACCATAGTTGTAGGGAAGCGCTAAGTTGGCGAGGAGGTTGAATGTTGATATGCCATGAGACGGGGTTCGAATTTATTTTGTTTGTGCCAGATCCAATAGAAAGGAACCATGAGAACCATGTCTAATGCCATAGGTATTGAAGTTAATGCTATGTCAACAGGGCACGAGGTTTATGTTTGCTATGCCATATGGTTGCACCAATAAAAAAATTCCAAACAGAGTCTAAACAAAGCAAAGGCACATAGTTAAAACAACATGCCAAATTTCATTCCAAACTTGGCGTGGGTGTAGTCAACATGGTTATCTGTCAGTGTTATGAACCATGGTACCATGCCACATATGTCACTATCGGTCCAACAAAGTTCGTGGATTGGAAACCATATATATTTATATATATATATATATATGGTGAATCCACAATTTGAATGATATGACATTGCATTTAGCATATAGCTCCAACAAATGCCATTGTCGTCAACAGATTATAGCCTAAGTTTAATAATTGGCTAAATAAATGTGTCATGGGTTGCAACGATACATGAGCATTGGGCTTATTAAAATTTTGCGTTGTTCGGCCCAATCGCTTTTCACCATACAAACAATTTTTTGAAACTATATGATAAAGTTTCAGAAACAATATTTGATATTGTTGGCATGGGTTTGTAACAATATAACAATATGATATGGTTTTATACAATGTTTGATATATGTTTGCATTCAAATTAATTAGAATTGTTAAGTGTGATACCATATAGTTGCAGTATTCTATTGTTACACCAAACGCTAAAGTTAGATTTTTGAAACATTATAAAAGGGATTTCCAATGCACCAAAATGGAGAAGAGAGTTTAACAGAGCAAGTGGGTGTTGCACTGTTGCGCCATCAAAGGCAGAGAAGAGTGTGTTGATCCAAGTTGTACGCAGAATTTGTATTTGGCATTTCAAAGTCATACGGAAGCCAAATTGAGTGTTTTAAGAACCAAAACAGGGGTTTTGGTGTGCTCCGAACATGCTGGCAGAGTCCGTTTGTCATTTGGAGTAGTTGATACTTGCATAATAGTAGCCATTGATGCTTGCGAGCACAATTTAGAATAGTGAAGTTGATGAAAGAGACTTTTTGAAGCTGACATATATCTTGTTGATCTTGAGTTAAGTAGAAGGACCATTGTTGCTTATTCCTCCTTGTATTTGGCATAATCACCACTTTGTAGAATTGAGTCAGTTCGAGGGTGAGATTTCTTTGTAGGAGGACGTTTCTTGAAGTGAGATATTGCCACTCCTTCATCAGCTAGACTCTACACGACAAGATTAATGATGTACTCACTTTCCATGCGATATCAATAAAGCAGCCTAGCCTTTGTGTAGGGCCTGAAGACATAACCCAGGAGGGGTGAACTCCATCATCAACTGGTTGTGTGTCTTGCTTTGTATCATTTTTATGCTTCTAAATATTTTTTGTCTTATATTTCATTAAATTTTTATTATTCATATGTGAATAAATTATGAACTAAAGATATAATTCTAAAATCTTGCAAAGTGTGAGAGGACAATCATCTATTTGTAAATCATTTTTGGTATCGGAGCAGGTTCTGACCAAACTACAATGATGAGTAGATGCATGAAGCAAAGTAGGATGCAAGAATTGGAAGAATACAATCAAAAATATCGGTAAGAGAATGTTGCATTGCGATGCATTTTGAAAGCATTGCATGAAGAAAAAAAGACTGCAAGCGAATGTTGAAACCATGAAGAGAAATCAACAGAGAGGAAGCTCTCAAAAGGAAGTTCATCCATAATTGGAGACAATGAAGCATACTCACTTCATTAGTTAGATGAATAAATTTCATGCCCATCCACTTCCAAAAATCATAGCCAGTGGAAGAAGTGATTGTACTTTTTCCTCACTTTCTGAGGAACATTCTTGCGTGCCAAACTCTCAGAAAATGGATACAGAAACCAGGATGAAAGATGCTTCAAGTGATCCCTAGATTGGAGATTTTGAGAAACATACCAAAGTAATTGGTATGAATTTGACGAACAGGATGGGATATCAGTAAGGAAAAGGCCGCTGAAAGCATGGCCAAGGTAGGCTCTAGCCAATATCTGTGCAGGAAAGACACCAATACGAAGGATTGGGATTTGACTAATCAACATGTGACTACTGCAAGAAGAAAGGTCACATAAAATATCGGTGTTGGTCATTACTATTATAGCACCATTTACCACCCTTAGTATTTAGGATGCTTGGTTTATGACCTAGGGAAACCCCTCCTTCTAGACATGGTCCAGATATATTAAAAACAATGTTTTATTCCCTGTACGCTACTTTTCCCTGAAATAGAAGTGTGTACACGTGGGTCAGTCAATACCCAACCCATGTATATGTGTTAAAACACTTAAAAAATGAAATTTCCTTAATTATGGGTGGATCTCACGAGTTTTACCTGTTGATTACCTCCTATTTCCTATGGCCCAACTGTTTCCCAACTAAAAAACTAATTGGGAGAAATATAAATAGACTTCTATTGGAAGGCCTTAAGGAGGAGAAGAGATAGAGTTATCATAATGAGATTATCCCTGACTGAGTCTAATGAATCCCTATGCTTCATGCACTTCCCCAAGCTTCAGGAAACCCTTGTTTCATTAATTATAGATATTCTCCCTCTTGCTTGAGATATCACAGTGTTGGTTATGGAAGAAGATTGTTGAAGGCTGGGATAGGAAGAATCTGGAGGATGGTTCCACTTGGAGTTGAAAGAAGAAGATTCAAGTTTGAAGAACATTGGGAGTTGCAGAGGGTCTAAACCTTGTAGGACCTAATCGAATGAAGGAAATCTGAGAACGATCACTCTTATGTAATTTGATTATATAAGCATTTTGCCTGAGTTGTATGAGTGTTTCTTGTTGTAGTTTGTTTCTACTCTGTTGGGGTTCTAACCCAAAGCTGCAGCGTACTTATTCCCGAAACAGAATTTGCGAGTCCACTAGGGATAACAATCTTGTTATTCCTAGTTTGGGTTGTTCAGTGTCAATCAGGGCTCGTCTTTAGTTTTTTGCTGTTACAGTCTTATTTGATCTACTAGAGTCTCAGACCTTAAGTTTGATCTTTTTCATCTGGCTTTGTTTTTTACTTTTCTTGCAAAGCTTTGTATATTCCTTTTACTCTGTTTACAGTAGCGTACACATGCTTGTTTCTGTGAAGTGAACCCACGTATACACGAGTTTCCTATATCAGAAGCGTGTGTACATGCTTTTGTGTTTGAACACAGTCGCGTATACCAATTTTTCCATTGTTTATTCAAATCTCTCTGCCCAGATAGATTTGTTGCCTAGTATTTTTAGTCTCTATGTGGCCAATTTTTGTCTGAATAATTTAATTATTCTGCAAGATTATTGTTTCAAGTCTCTTCCTCACTGAAAAGATTTGGCCTAGGTTTTCTTTTTTAGAAAGTTTTTAATTGGTGTTTTGGCACACAAGACTTCGTTTAGAAGTTCTTCATTGTTCTGGTCCTCCAGAACAAGAGATTGTTTTGAGTTTCAGTGTCAATCTCAGTTTTTGGATCTACTTGCTTTGCTTTCCTTTGTTTTGTGGCCTCATAGCTTTTATTGCTTTTTGAAAGTCTTTTTGATGAATTTGAAAGTATTTATTTCCTAGCTTCTTGGTCATTTTCTCAAGCTCTTTTCTACTGTTTGGGTCATTTAGTACATGTTGAAGCCTTTTTGCTCAAGTTTTCGTTCATTTTCAGGTTTGTAACTTGCAAAGACTCGTCCTCTCTTTTCGATCTTTGAGTTTTAATAGCATTTTGGTTGATTTCAAAAAGTTGTTTTGGTTGTTTCTTGAAAAAAAAAAGATCTCAAAAAAATTTTCATTTTGTTTTCTTTTGCAAAGTTTGATTTTGGTTTCTTTTGGTTTTTGGAAGTGAATTGCAATCTTTTACAATTTTTCCTTCTTGTTTGGAGAGAATTTTGTGTTCAAAATTTTTATGCTCTTCAATACTTAAGTTGGCTCATTGATAGTTATAAACAATTGCTTTCGCTTTTTTGAGTGATTTAGAATCTTGCATCTCCATTATATCTTGCATTAGGGTAGTTTGCATTGTTAAAGCATTCTTAGTCTCTTATTTTTTGGGTGTGTGAAGTGTGCTTTAAGAAAGGAAAAGAACAAGTATTTTTCTTTATAGAATTTTTGTAGAACCCACCTAGAGATCTCTTTTCATCAAAGAAAAAATGATTGCATTCATGTAGTTAGTTTTTCATTGATTTATTTTGTGTCATACAACCACCATTGGTTTCACTTCCATCTATACCCTTGACTTAAAGAACAACCATTAAAATCAAGCGCTTGATTAAAATAAACTAGAACTTTTGTATTTTTATCGGAATACAACAACAAGTTTAGGTTTATTATGGCCTTGGATTAGGTGAGAGGAGAGTTAACTCTCCAAGACCACTCTAAACTACAAAACATAGAAGTTTGATTAATGAACAAAATTCAATAGCGTTAGGGAGATCAGGAAAGCTCCATAACTGGGAGTAAAGCATGAGGGTGAGTGAAGATAAGGATGAGAGATACCCCCTGTCTTACTTGTCGGATCCTACCTCACGATTGTTTTGTCCGGATTTTGAAACGAGCTGATGACCATAGTTTTCTATCCTAGGGACCACATAGGTGGCTGCGGAAGGGAATCCCATGGAACCTAAAGTTGACATTGTATCACATTCAATAGTACTTCTGGTGGGCACCCTTGTGAAGCTTGGGGGCTTGCACCGGAAAAGGTTGCTGTCTGGAGGTTAGTGGAACTACCTCTGATACCTTCGCTAGTAGGCCTGGGGCGTAATTACCCCAGTCTATTTTTGGAAGCCCATTTTTATCAACTTTCTTGTATTCTGGTGTTCGGTCCTAATCACCCAGAGTGAAAATACTAGAGATTTGTTTGATTTTTGATACCTTTAGGGACTTTTTAGTGAGTTTTCTTTGCTCCTAGTTAGCCTAGCTCTATAATTTTTTGAGTCTTTAAGTACATCTTTTAAATAATTCAAAGTGGCTGACCGACCATCTCGACGATCTAGGAGACTTCGTGGGCTATCACCTATAGGTCCTGAGCCTTCCCCTACAAGGCGTAGAAGTGATTCTACCAATGGTTTTCAACCAGTGACAGTAGGCACATTAGAGATTGATCCTCTGCTTGAGGGCATTAGTTCACAAGATAAACCTAACACCAATATAGAGTTAGAGAGGGACACACTAGTTCTTTCTCAAGTACTCTTTCAGTTAGAAGATAATATTGAAATTGAAGAGCTTTCAGAGTCAGTTGCGGCCCCGAATTCTCCTCTTCCTCTTGACCATCCAGACATTCTAAAGTACGTTGAAACTCTGACTCATAGGCCTTCGAGTCTAGGTTTACATACATCTATTCCTTTAATGACCACTGCTAGAAGCATGGCATCTATGACGAGTGTTGCAAGCATGCAGACTCCCATATCTGTAAAAGGGGGGGGAACTATTTCCATCCCTTTTATTACTCCCATCACGACTATATTTGGGTCTACTTCCATTCCGTCAATGAGTGGAAGTTCTCAAGTTACTACATCCAGTTTTGGATTTTTCCCTTACGGAATGCCATCTCATGGGATTCCTTCAGTTCCTTTGAACATACCATCAACCACCTCTACATCCAGGATGATTGGACTGACTTCTTTTCAAGATTTCCCATTTGGAAGTGGTCATATACCACATTCCAATCCGACAGTAGGGTCAATGCCTTTTTCTTTTAAAGTCAAGGTAGTAACCCCTTCCAGAGTTGGACAAACCCTGCGGTTAGTGGGATCGGAGCTTGGAATCAATTTTTTAGCCAACAATGGAATGTGTCATATTCTTTGGTTAATTTGTTTCAGAATTTTACACCCTTTGCTAACGCATGGAATACTTATTAGGGGCTGTCAACTCCTTTCAATACTTCTTTAGGGTGTAGCTTCACTAGTTACAGAGGATTTTCGGCAAGAGTTGGTCAAAGTATGAATTTTGTTGGACCACAAGGACAACCTTTTGTTTCAGTGGGATCTATGAGTTACTTCGGGAAACCTATTGTTTTTCAAAATCTAGGTCATTCTTTTTAGACCTTTGGGAACCCTGCCCGCTCTAGATGGAATTCCCAAGGTCCTCCATGACTTCCCTTTCTGGCCACGGTTAACTTGCCAGACTTAACTAAATTGACGAACGACCCAATTCGATACAATCTGGCTTGGCCTCCGGTCCCAACTAAACTTCCCTCAGATATCTCAAAGATCGAGGGGGAAAGAGGTGAAGATCTGGGAGACCATCTGAACACATTTCACTTGTCGTGCTCGTCCAACTCCCTGATAGATGATTTGATTAGGTTGAGGTTATTTCAGTGCACCCTGACTGAAAATGAGGTCAAATGGTGTGTAGAGTTGCCAAGGGGCACCTATACTTCTTTTTGTGTTTTGGCTAATATCTTTTTGAACCATTTTCAGTTGCCTGTCCAATATGAAGTCGGAACTGAACGTCTGGCTAACTTTTAGCAAGACAGTGCAACTCACATTTCAGATCCCATCTAGGAATGGAGAAGAAGAAAAAGGCTTGTCAAAGCTGAAATCCCACCAAAATTCCTTCTCGGATGGTTTCTCAAATCATTACAACCTAAGATCTCAAAGGATGTGTCTCTTTCCGATGTTTATTCAGAAGAGCAGGCTATTTTTCGAGCCCAACAATTAGAACTGATATATTCTTAGTCTGGGACTCTTTAGAAAATTCTACCTGATTCTCCTAGATCTAAGGTCGATTTAGCTAAACTGAAGTCAGGCCCCCATGCTGATGGTATAGTCGGATCGATTGATGTTAACATGGTGAACCTTTTGAATCAAGTGCAGCAGTTGTCTCTACAAACTACTTTTTCTAACCAGGCAATATTGTCTACACCTACACCTTACCAACATACCTCTATAAACATTGTCTAGGCCTCTAACCCCAAAGGAAATCAATAATATAATGGGAATAGGAGGAGACGAGGTAAGAAGAAGAACCAGGAAGGGAAAGGCAATGCAAACAAACCCGGCAACAGTGTCAACGAGGGTAGAAAATAGTCCAAGAAAAAGGTAAAGTTTCCATGCAAGTTATGCAATGGAGATCATCTGACTTACCTCTGCCCTAAGATACAAGATGCATAGTTCTTATTAGTGTAGCAAGGGTCCTTTAGCTCCTAAGATATTCTAACTAACATGTTTCCCTAAGGGCAACAATTACTTGCTAGTGCAAATTTGAGCACTGGTACCTCCGCAGGGGGCAACCAGGAAGGGGAAAATTCCTCAAATGTTTATATGAAGAAATCTCATATCGACATCACTACGCGAGCATAAGATTATGGTGAAACAAAAAAATCTAAGGCTAAATCTATTCCCAATGCCATAGACCCACTTCATATTGAGTGACCCTATGTCGAGTCTATACCTCAGATACCGAAAGGTTCCATAAAGTGCTCGACTATTAACCCTAATGCTAAGGTAGCCCAAAACTACTCGATTGTAGAAGATCTGGATCAAAGTCCTTGTGCTATGTCTGCATTGGAGGTACTCCAATTGTGCCCTACTCAGAGAATTGGCTTGTTTTCGACAATCGGTGTAGTAGATCCAAAAAATTATTTAGTGCTCACTTTTGACATGTTAAATGTCAAAAAAAGACTTCCTCACCTTACGGATTTCCAGATAAAGTCCACTTACCGAAAGACAAATATTTTTTGGACAGTTATAGATGAGGGAGCTTCCACATGCATAATGTCTATGTCATGTTGGAAGGCCATTGGATCACCTTCAGTTACTCCTTAATCGACTCTCTTGACGGCATTTGATGGAAATTCTCATAGGCCACATGTGATTATCCCAGCCTTTCCTATATGTGCTAGGGGAAGGTCGTAAATATTGAGGTAGAAATCGTCGATGCCAACCTAGATTATAACCTCCTCTTAGGCAAGAATTGGATTGATGACATGGATGCCATAGTTTCATCTTTATTCTGCATCCTCTATTTTCCTCATGAGGAGAGGATTGTTAAAATTGATCAGTTGGATTATTCTCCATGTAACTCCCACTAAACTTTGGATTCTACCATTCCATTGGTGGACAATCCCCATCAACTTATTGAGAATTTAGGAGTTGGGATGTACTCTTCCTTAAAGGGTATATTTGACCTTCCTACTCCTACAGCTAGAATTAATGCAATTTCATCCTCTAGGAGACCTTCACCGAAAGAGTTCTTTCAAACTCATTATTTTTTGGACCCTTGGACCTTACCTTCATCTACCACCACATTAAATGGAGGGAAGGTTGGTGGAATGGAATTTCCCATGTCTGCAGGGGAACTTAGCTATCAATCTATCGTTAACTCTACAAGTAACCATCCCACGCCCTTTTCACAAGAAGGGTTAGCTGACAATGTGGCTTCGGCTTGGACCCTCGATTCTACTTTAGCTCTGGATTGCTTGGATATAGTCTTACCATCTGAAGAAGAAATTTTGGAGGAAATGATGGGTGTGGATAGACCATGGGAAGATTTACATCATTGTTCATATTTTCTTCCTCCATTGCATGAAGTTGAATCTAGGTTCTCCAATCTGTTTACTAGTGATGTTTGTGCAGTTTCAAACCCTTTGGCTCTAGCACAATTTTCTGTCAAAGGTAACATGTCGGTTATCTCATGAACTGTACCTGTAAACATCTCTAGGAATCCTAACGTAATAGAAAATGTCTTCATCGGAGCTGATTGTTCCCCTAAATAAATTCAAATCTACACCGACCTCTTTAAAGAATTTCGAGATGTGTTCTCTTGGTCTTATGAGGAAATGCCTAGAATTGATCCATCTATACTCGAGCATGAGAACAAGACGTATGAAAATCCCAAACCTATTCGTGAGAAACTTCGACCTGTCAATCCTCAGAAAGCGACAGCTATTAAAGCTGAATTTGAAAAGATGCTTAAGGTTGGTTTCATATACCTTTTTCCTCTAACTAAGTGGGTTTCCAATCCAGTCCCGGTAGATAAGAAGCAAGGAATGATTCACGTATGTATCAACTTTAGGGATTTAAATAAATCTTGTCCAAAAGACAATCACCCCACACCTTTTATTGATCAACTTGTTGACGAATGTGTGGGTAATGAAATTTTTTTGTTCATGGACAGATTCTTTGGTTACAATCAAATTACTATCCATCCAGAGGATTAGCATAAGACAACCTTTATTTGTACTTGGGGCACGTTTGCATACAAAAAGATGCCTTTTGGTCTTAAAAATGTTGGAGCAACTTTTCAGCGGGCCATGTCTTATGCTTTCCACGACATCAAGCATGTTATTGACGCATACTTGGATGACTTAGCTACTCGTTCTCGTAAGAGAATTGATCATCCCAGCCACCATCGATTATTTTTTGAGAGATGTCATTTTTATAAAATCCAGTTGAATCTGAATAAGTGTGTTTTTGCGGTCACATCTAATCGGCTATTAGGATTCATCGTATTGACTGAAGGGATTCATTTTGATCCTTTCAAGGTTGAGACAATAATTCAGTTGCCTACCTCGTCTTCCATCCATCAACTTCAAAGTCTCCAAGGAAAGGCAAATTTCTTGAGGAGATTTATAGCAAATTACGTAGATATTACCAAAGGATTTATGCATCTACTTAAGAAAGGAGTTCCATTTTTATGGGACGACTTCATGCAATGATATTTTGATGCTTTGAAAAAGGCATTAACCTCTGCCCCATTGTTGAGTCCACCAGATTATGGCAGAGATTTCTTTTGTATCTCACTACAGCAGAATCAACCATTGGTATGGTTTTGGTTCAGGAGGATTGCTCTCAGTGAGCATGTAATCTACTACTTGAGTCAAGGCTTAGTAGGAACTGAGCTACGCTATTCTCCCATTGAGAAATTAGCCTTGGCAGTTGCCCATGTTGTCCAGCGACTTCATCATTACATTCTTGAGTGCAAAACTTTCATCTTAACGGTTGTCAATCCCTTTCAGTTTTTCCTTAGAAGGCGAGTGATTTGGGGCAACTATAATCGATGGATTGTTATTTTGCAACAATTTAATATCAAGTTCTTGTCAACCAAATCTAAGAAGTCATTAGTTTTTGCGGAATTAATTTCAAAGATGCCTTGTGAGGAAGCCAATGTTTATGAGGAAAAATTTCCCAATGAACATTTATTCCTCATTTCTTCACAAGATCCCTGGTACGGAGATATCATTGCATATTTCCAAACTTCGAAGTTCCCACCTTCTTTCTCCAAAGATGAGTGTCGAAAGTTACGTCACCTTGACAAAAACTATGTTATCATTAGTGATACATTATATCGTAAAGGGGTTCACTCAATCCTTAGCCATTGCTTAACTTTAGAAGAAGATGAGTTTGTACTTAATGATTGCCACAGTGGAGCTTGTGGTGGTCATCTAGCAAGTCTTGCAATAGCCTAGAAAATTTTGCATGCAAGCTTCTTTTGGCCTTCAATTTTCAAAGACTGTATTGAAGTGGTCAAACATTGCCATCCTTGTCAAATCTATACCTAGAAAATGTGCGCGTATCCAGCTCTGCTTTTTCCTGTTATCCCTATAGATCCATTTACGAAGTGGGGAATTCATTTTACTACTTGCAATCCGGATTTGGTGGCAAATAAAAAGTACATCATTGTGGCCATGGACTAATTTACGAAGTGGGTTGAGGCCATGCCTACTTACAAAAATGATAGTGAAACAGCAGCCTTGTTTCACTTCAACTAGGTTATTTCACGAATTGGTATCCTAAGAGAGATTGTCACTGACCATGGTAGTCACTTCTAGAATCAACTGATGACTGAATTTTCTCTCAAGTTGGGCTTCCGGCAAGAGCATTCGTCTCCATAATATCCTCAGGCCAATGGGCAAGTCGAAGCCATGAATATGTCCCTTAAGACTATCCTGCAAAGGACAATTGATAAAAATCGATCCAATTGGCACATTATGTTGTACTCAGCACTCTGGGCATATCGAACCTTGGTTAAGACTGGCACCGGTTTTACTCCTTTTCAATTAGTTTTCAGGTTGGAATCTATTTTTCCTATCGAATGTGAAATTTCGTCCCTTAAGCTAGTTGTAGAACTTCTTCCAGAGACGTCAAGTCTCAAAGAACATCTCGTTCATTTGTAACATCTTGAAGAGCAGCATTGAGATGCAGCCATAATAAAAAAATCCCATAAAATGAGGGTTAAAACTTAGTATGATAAAGTTGTCTGTCCTTGCGTTTTTTCTGAAGGCGACCTTGTCTTAGTCTATGACCAAGACAAAGACACCCCATGGGCAGGCAAATTCAAGTCTATGTGGTATGATCCCTTTATAGTCAAGTGAGTTTTGGGAAAAGGGGCCTATGAATTAATTAATTTTGAAGGGAATAAGCTGGCAGAGCCCCAAAATAGGCTCTACCTTAAGAAGTATTTTTCTTAGGCCTCAGCTGAGCAATTGCTTGTTTATATATATTGTATTTTTGTACATATTTGTCTTGCATTTTGTGATATCGACATTTTTTTATCTGCTTTGGCAGGTGTTGATGGATGATTCAATATATTTCAGATTCACGATGGTGCTAATCGGCACACTTGGAATCTTGCTTCCATGGCTTGGGTGATTTATTATCCATTTGCCCAGTTGATGGTGTCGAGGGGAGTATTTATTGGCCCTATTTCGAATAACATTTCCGAATATATTGTCATTCTTAATTTACTATCAGAAGCAATTTCTTATGGGATTGATTCATTGGTAGTTTGTATAGACTCACAACTAGTGGTGTCACAGTTAAATAACATTTATCAGGTTCGTGATCCTTATTTATATTGCCAATTTTTTAGAGTGAGAATGTTGCAATGATCATTTATTTATATTACATATGTTCACTTTCCACGATCTGAGAATTCATTAGCAAACACTATTGCTAATCAAGCATTAGATTGGAACATTAATCATTCA
>APFE030118586.1:33013-38038 GCA_000404065.3 Pinus taeda | reverse complement strand
ATATCTATCATAAATTCACCTGTATATAGATAAAGTGTTCAAAAAATAATATACAAAGTTGGGACAAGATGCCCTCAAAATTTGGGTTCATGCCCATAATAATGTATAGCCATACATAGCTCTGTCTATTGACCTGGTTGGCTAAAACATTAACCACCACATTGGCTACACGCCGAAGTATCTGGACTCAGTCCCGTGGTATCCCTACCACATGATGCTGCATCTCCTCAAGTAGATCCTCTATGGCTATCATAGGTACCTGGTGAGTTAGTCTCACCAAGCTTCTTCGAACTGCATATAACACTCTCTCTGTCTCAGTTGCTACCTCTTCGACCCCTCTTCCACAATGTCGGTGCCTCGGAAAACCATCTGGTCTCACTGGATCCACATCTTGAACATGGTAATTTTGTCAATATTTTGTCTCATCAAAAATATTTCTAAGTTCATTTCATATTAAAAAATTTAAAAAATCTTAAAAATTCACAAAAACTTAAAAAAATGTTACCTATGTCTCCCCATGCCACATTTGGTGGTAACACTAAGTCTGGATCTCCTTGGATATCCATACCCGCATACAGGTAGTCATTGACTGCAATGATCTGTTGGTCTCACTAGGTGAAAAACTCATCATCAAAATTCATTCTAGGCACGTCCCCGCCTCCAAGGAATTTCATCAAGTTTGCCCCTCTACCCATTCGTGGATCTCTAGGGCTGCTGATGGACACTGGTACTTTGGGACATAGCCTAGGTACCTTCTCAAAGAAGAATGAGCATAAGATAGTCCCATATCCAAAAAATTTCATCTGACCCTTCTGTATAGAGGTCAATTGGCTCTTCATGTTAGTCAGAAGAGGCATGCACTAGTCAAACACCATGGTAAGACATTCCACTGCCAGGCTCATGGACACTCGCGATGCCTGATGCAGCAAAGCTGACCCATTTACCTATGAAATGGTAAATAAGAGAATCCTCAGGGATAAACTTTCCACATGTTTGATTGGAATTTGACTTCCAATCTTCTTTGGATGTCCAAGACAGTATATATGGACATAGTCTTCTACTGAAAGACCTTCTGGTCCTTCTACTCAAATGCACCACCTCCCCTCTTCGAGAGACACCTGTGATAAAGTATATGTCTTTGACCTCAATTCGTAAAGGCATCTGTTCTATCCTGAAGGCATCATCCTCTACACTTGAGTAGTGGATCAGTAATTTGAGTAAAAGCATATTAGCTTTCATGTTTGGCATTTTGAAGAATTTCAATAAGCCACAGCCTCTAATAGCGTCTATTGCATTTTGGTCATTCATTACCTCATTATCAATAGTGGTATGCTCTCTTTCCTTGCATGTGATAGTCATCTTGCAAAAAATTAGAGTTTCAATTGTTAGTTTTTTATGTTCAAACTTTAACTCACGTACACACAGGTTCCCTTTACACACAGTCGCTTGTAGGGCTATCGCATACGCGGGTTGATCACATCCAACCCACGTGTATGCAGAGTTGGATTTTTGGGCATAATTTTGCATGGTTAGAACTTTAAGAAATCTTCTAAAAACTATCACAAAACATTACAAGTATGATTTGAGGGTTACATGATAGCTTTGGGGAAATTTGAACGGTCCAATTGTTCAGAGGAAAGCTTGATCCATTTTGCTCCACAGCTCTTTGCTCCAAACAGAAATGAAAAACTTGTGACTCCAAAAGTCATTATATAACTTTGAAATTGTAAAATATTTTTTCAAAAATTGATTTTTGTCTCATGGATTTTTTGACATGTGGGCTTGGAATATTGAGAGTGGGTTGTTTTTTCAAGATATTTTGGAGACTTCTTCAAGATGTTATTTTGGTTCCATGACCACTGACCTGTCATGGTAGTTATAGTTCACTCACTCACATTTAGGTTAGGGAAAATCATTTTCTGCTGCATCTTGCATACTAGCCTTCATTCAACAATACGTTAGCCATAGGGTCGACCCCATTGTATCTTGGTTAGAAAACCATTTCATTTGCCGATTTTGAAATCATGATGCAATGGTAGAGTGATCCTTTACATGGGCATCTTAGTTAGAATCTTGCTAAAATTGGTTGCCCATGCTGCTCTACTGAGTAGGCTCGAGAGTCCTCCTTATTCTTGCCATGACATATGCATGGAAGACACATTCTCCTTTCTTCCGTGCTGATTTCTGGCCTTATACCCTAGAGGATCCTTTGTGTTGAGTTGTACTGCTGCATTGCATTTTGACTATTTTCACCTTTTTGGCCTTGAGCCGGCTTCACTTAGACTCATGTTTAAGCCACTTATCTAACCATGTCTCCTGCAAAATCAACCATGCAATCACTTAGCTTCTGCAACTTGACACATCCTTTTACCTGTGGAAAGAGCATCCCTTTGAGTGTCCTTGACCATTTTCGCCTCCCTACATTGAGAATAGGAATGTTCCCCTCCCAAGAACTAGATCATTTATTTCTCTGACACTCATTCTTTCCACTATACTATAGCATTCTTTTATTCTTTTTCCAGGTTAATGAAAAAGACAAAAAATTATATATTCCAAAAAGAGCGGGAACAGGACAACATTGCCATATTTTGTTGGCAGCTTGAGTCATTCGTGTCGCCCTTGAACAAAGCACTCAAAATAAAGTCTCTCCTCCATTTGGGCGGGATTTAGTTTGACTTAGATACGCCTTAACCTTGTTATTGAGTCAGTACTCCTCCAATTGGTTACCTCTTCCAATCGTATGGAGAGTTCTCTTATTACTTCTGCATGACGAACTTATATATAGTTATCATATGCTACCATATAGTCATCATTGAGTCGTGCTTTTTTTCAAGGGAAGTAAGCCTAATTTAGCTTCTTTGCAGTGTCTCTTGACCTATTTATCAGTCTGCCATCCTTGGTTGTTAGTTTCATGTTTGTCATCACATCAGTTATATTGGTCCTTTGCTCATGCTAGTTTAAGAAGGTCTCCATTGACTTCTTGTTGGCAGGTCTTGTCCTTATTAACGACGACATATTCTTTGAGGGCAAGCCTAGAGCTACACCCTAGCCCTATTTTCATTATTGATAGGTCACCTTGTGCTCAGCATCGATCAGTATCATGGGTCTTTGACTGAGTGGTTTCCCTTATGTTCAACATTAGCTTTCATTATCACAAATTGGAATTCATGCAGTGCCTTGGTTTCCGTTTGACCCTATTGGTGGATTCCTCGCCTTTGTGTCAACTTTCATTATTGGTTCGTTTAGAGGGTTTCTATCATGCACTAGCTACATCTTGTGTATGCCAGAAATGTGCTTAGGTTGGGTTAATACATCATTTTCGTCTAATTTCTTCCACATTATTGGCCTATGGGTTACACTCGCACTAGATTGATGAAGGATGCCTTAATTCCTTCCTTCTAGCGAGTTTTTCCTATTGAATACAGCTCATTTGCTCTGAGACAAAGATCAAGAGTCTATTTGGCAGTACCTTGGGGTTTGTAGTCATCAGTGGCAGATTCCTTTGCTATCAACAGTGGGAAACCATCATTGTCTACTAGTTGATAGATTCTTTCAAGTGTTCGACTTCATCTCATTTATTCACACTTGTTAGATTGTACTCGGTACTTTGACTCTCATTATCATTATCAGTGAGTAGTCTCACGTTTGCTAATGGTATACATCAATGACTGGTAATCAAATGATTTCTCACGTGGTTGACCTCAAATCATTTATTCCCATTGTCTAGAAATGTACCGCGACGGTTGGTGAAGACCTCACGTTGGATTAACATGTTTTGGTTCACTTGTCAGTTGCTCCTGTTGATTCTAGTTGACACCATCCACCTTATATGTTGCAGTTCTTCACAGTGACATCTTATATGTTGGAAGCCGACTTGAAAAATAGTATCATTTTATTCCATCATGCTCATTTGGTACTATTAGGTTTAGTTTTTGACATCAGTGACCAACTTCATCCTTCAACATCATTGATCGTCTTCATATGTGTGATATTCAGACATGTACTCTTTTTTATCATGATCAAATGATCCATCATGTACTTTCAGTTATTTATACTTGTATACATATTGGATCTGCTTGTACTTGATATGCGGACATGCTTTACTTTTTCTGAGCATGGGTATGCCTGCCCCAGACAGTAGTTTCTTTCTGATCTCTTTTGATGGCTTGGCAGGCTGAATTCTCGTGAAGTCCTTTTTAGTCTCGACAAGATTCTTTCCATACACTTAATACATTTCAGCCATCATGTACCCCTTCTGACCACATATATTGGGGGCATCTATTATAGCGCCATTTACCACCCTTGGTTTTTAGGATGCTTGGTTTATGGCCTAGGGCAACCCCTCCTTCCAGACTTGGTCCAAATATATTAAAAACAGTGTTTTATTCCCTGTATGCTACTTTTCCCTGAGATAAAAGCATGTACATGTGGTTCAGTCAATACCCAACCCGCGTATATGTGTTAAAATACTTAAAAATTTAAATTTCCTTAATTATCGGTGGATTTCATGGGTTTTAACTATTGATTACCTCCTATTGGCTGTGGCCCAACTGTTTCCCAACTAAACAACTAATTGGGAGAAGTATAAATAGACTTATATGGGAAGGCCTAAAGGAGGAGAAGAGATAGAGTTATTATATTGATATTATCCCTAACTAAGTCTGATGAATCCCTGTACTTCATGCACTTCCCCAAGCTTCAGGAAATCCTTGTTTCCTTCATTATAGATATTCTCCCTCTTGCTTGAGATATCATGGTGTTGGTTATGGGAGAAGATTGTTTAAGGTTGGGATAGGACAAATCTAGAGGACGGTTCTGCTTGGAGCCAGAAGAAGAAGACTTGGGTTTGAAGAACATCGGGAGTTGCAGAGGGTCTGAACCCTGGGGGACCTACTCGAATGAAGGAAATCTGGGTACGGTCGCTCTTATGTAGTTTGATTATATAAGCATTTTGCCTGAGTTGTATGAGTGTTTCTTGTTGTAGTTTGCTTCTGCTCTGTTGAGGTTCTAACCCAAAGCCATAGG
>APFE030118586.1:23013-28013 GCA_000404065.3 Pinus taeda | reverse complement strand
TTATCACTGTAAGAAGTCTGGCAAGACCTGGCGACAACATTTCATTCTCACAATGAGGAGGGAGGGAAAAGAAATCACTGTCATTTTTAGTTATATATATATATTTTCAAAATATTTTAAAATTTTACATACACGAAAGAGGTGAAACAATTGACTTTACTCCTTTCCTCTTATCTATCCAGCTTTTAAATATTATCAAAATCGGGCACTCCACATAAAAATTACACAACCTAATACATTAAGTCCAAATGTTACCTGGCAGCATATATATGTGTGTGTGTTGTGTATGTATGCTTGCATGTATTGTATGTACACACACACACACACACACACACACACACACATATATATATATATATAATATTAATTTGCAAATATTTATCCAATTAGAAGAAAATGTCAAATCAGTAATTTTAATTGTTTGATAAAATAATAATTTTCAGATTTTAAGATTCAAAAACATATATTATTTATTTATCTATTTTTCTTTGTTAATTTGAAGGAGTATTTTGATGACTGCATGTTTGACCTTTGGCTTGAGAAATTGTAAATCAGGGGTATCTGTGTTTTCAAAATCATTATGGGATTTCACTCGGCCTAGGCCACACCAACCTTTAACATGTCTGATTTTTTACAACGAAGTTTCGAATAGGTGACATTCACATCACAGAGTGACGTCACTACTACACTTAGAGGGGTTTTAAGACAATATTTGAGACAAATTTTGGGTAAATTGTCTTAAATTGAGGAAAAAGAATTGTGTCTTGTCTTAAATATTGTCTTTAAGCGGGTGTCTCAAATTATTGTCTTAAAATATTGTCTCTATGAAGACAATATATATCACAAGAATTATTGTCTCTATGAAGACAATATATATCACAAGGATTATTGTATCTTAGGAGACAATTTCATTTTTGTCTCTATAGAGACAATAGTTGATATTAAAGAATAATGTCCTTATAGGGACAATATGTCTTTAATCCCAACCATTGTCTCTCTAGAGACAATTAAAAATTATAGTTAAAGGCAGTACAATATTACGATAAAAATATCTCACCATTGAAATAAGTATATATCAAAAGTATGTAATTAAAAATAAACTACAATATCATTTATTAATTCATGTTAGGGCACAGTGGAATCGAATCACAAACCTCCTACTTATAAGGCAAGTGCTCTTCCATTGAGCTAGAGCCCTTTAAATAATTATGTGAGAAGTTATGAAAGTCCTTGAAATTACATATATAAACATTGATTTTCAAAAAATGGTCAACACATAATAACATAATCTTTCTGAATTTTATAATCATGCATCCCCTATTTTTAACTCAATAAAAAACAATTTATCTATCTTAAATAAATTATCAGATCCATAAACCATCAATGCATCACCATGCTGGAATCTTGTTTTGCATTAATAACTTATCAAATCCAAAAACTAGCAAACCAACAATGCATCACCATGTTGGAATTATGGTTTTCATTTAAAACTTATCATATCCAGAGACCAACAAACCAACAATGCATCACCATTTTGGAATTTTGTTTTGCATTCATACTCACCATTTTGGTCCATTATTTTGTCATAAACAAGCTTTTTTAAACACAAGGAATTTGATTTTAATATTAACTTTTATATGGAAAACTGTAAGATTTGTTTGGAAATTTTCTCCTTGTAAGTCACAAGCGAACCTAAATAAATGGTCACCTATCTAAATAGAAAACTTCAGAAGTATTCAATTAGACTACATGAAAACATAATTTGCAATTGGATTTATTGTTTTCCCCAAGTAATCATCAAAGGCCATGGGAAACATCACAAAATTTCTAAACCATCTATATCAGTGTCTCAAATATCTTTTTTTTCTCCTTAGTTTTTAAGGTAGTTGATTTGTTCAATATTTTCATATCTTCATGTCTAATTTTTTTCATATCCAATATTTTCCTACAATTTCTATCATCTGGTATTTCCTATAGGTTTCTTTTCTAGACCCTCTTTGATTTATTCCGCAAAACGATATTTAAAATAATGATCTATTATCATTATGAGACGTACCATTGCCAAGTTGGCATTCTTCCAATAAGTGAAGGTTCTGCCCAATTGGTTGGGAGGAAAGAGCCTTGGTTGATGGGGCAAAATGGGCTTTACAAATATTTCATTTCCTTAGCTTGTTCTTACCCACATTAGTCAATGCCATAATAGAGACAACACTAGTTACTATATTCACACTATTTTTTGCTAAAGAAACAACATGACATACTGGATTTCACAATATTTGTATGTTATGTCATAGAACTTTGAAATTTTTTCCCTTAGACTCTATTTGGCCATTTTGTATGCATAAATCAGGAGCCACTGCCTTGCATGTTAGGTTTTCCAAACCAAAAATCATTTCTTCCTTGGCCTCTTCTCTCCATTCCAATGACTTGATGGCATCATTCTTGAATGAATGGTCCATATATTCATAGTATTTGGCATGTTCCATATTTGAGTGAGCTAATGAGAGTGCTGAGAAATAGACAAATAACCAAAATAAGGAAACCACGTGCTAAGTATGTGTGAGTTTCAAGGCCCAAAAAAGAGGAATGGCTAAACACTACACACATCCTAATACTGTAACCATCATATGTAAGTTTCAAAATACCATATAGACACTAAGAGAGGATCTTACTAGGCATAATTTTGGTAGAACAACCTTGCTCCATATGACAATGGTAGCTTCTCCCACAAGGTGATTCATTATCCCACCTTGCCAAACATAAGCCATGTCTTCCTTTGCATCTTCTCTCCATCCCAATGACTTGATGGCATCATTCTTCAATGATTGTTCAATATATTCATAGTATTTGGCATGTTCCTTATCTGATTGAGTGAATGATGCATTTTCTGGTGAGAACATCAGGTGAGATGGCTGGTGTGAGTTATCATATTTCATGCACTGGTTTCCCTGTAAATGTGAGTGCCTCCTCCACAACTTCCTTCTCCATTCCCTGATGATGCCTTGATTTTTCTAAGAAAAATATTTTTCTTTCCTCAAGTTCAAGCATATCTACCTCCCTATCAGCTTGCTTATATTGTAGCAAAAACAACAAAATATATTATTTTCATACCAAGGTAATAACATATATAGCTAAAACCATGTTCGATGAATAAATATGTGAATATTTCTTGATGTTAGTCCCCTATCCAATTTATTTTAATCCCCTTCCAATGCTTTCTTTTATATAAAAACTGGAGATTGAAACCTACTTTACTAGGAAGGGTCTAACCAATAAGAGAAAAACTCCATCTACACCTTCACATTTCTATCATGGCATAAATTTGCACCAATTCTTTGTTTGAAGCATTCCATATCTATAATAAGTAGTTGATGAAACTTTATGCCATGATAGAAATCGAAATTATTTGAATTCCATTGAGTGCTCACAATGCATGAAGGAAGTGACAGGACAAGAAAAAAACATTGTTTTCTCAATATAATGGTGCTCAAATACATTTGGATAGTTGTTTTCTCTATTGTGAGAATAATACTTTTTATTGTTAGTATGTGGATCCTGGGGATTATGTTTATTTTTCTTCCACAAATTCCAGTGATCCATAGACATTCCTTGAAAGAGTCGAGGACTTATCCACACAGCTCATAACCAATGCTTGGTTAAGGAAATAGGTAAATATTCTTGATGAAAAATGTTGAACCCTTCCACAATAAAAACATTTGAAGTGGAATATTCCTTTATATTTTCCATATCCCCTTTCCAACCTCCTAGCAAATTGAGAAAATTTTTAATCTGATTCATAGTTAGGATATTCTTCTTATTCCCATTCTTGAGAAACTCCTAATGAGTTTGGGTAGAGAAAGAATTATAGTATTCTTATCATAGTAGTCGAATGACCATCCCTTCACTGAAAAACAGTTGATTGACTATTCCTCTAACATTTTAATTAAAATTAATTCATCTCTAAACCAAATCAAAAACTAAATCTACAAACCTCATTTCTCAATCATAATATATATAAAATAAAAGAAGTGGTACAATGAACATTTTCACCAACGAGAAGTAGAGCTTCTCTGGATTTCATTGGAAGGTCAACTATATAATTACCTTATCAATAACCAAGGCATCCAATAGACCAACCATGTCTTCAACAAGGTCATAAATTACAACTTTCTCTAGTTTAGAGGGTTGATCAAAGCATCCATAACCTTGAAGCTCAAGAGAAAAACCATGAAACCCTGCTTCTGCCAATGCTATCATCTATTGTAGCCGGTGGTAGCATCTCTATATAAATAACAACACATGCTCACCTATATGACATGATGACAAATAAGTTAATTCAAATAGAAAAAATATAAAAGCCCATCTCCACTCTAGCTTTATTAAACATGAGGATTAAAAAAAAATAGACATCTAAATCTCTCCACATTTATTGATACATAATTTAATATCTAAATGAATGAAAATACATCTTTCCCACCTTGACTACTATATAACAACACCTCTCTTGGCTTCTGTAATGGAAACAAAGAAAATACTTGACATTTTTTGGTATAGGAATCATTACCTGCTCTAATTCATTCAACATTATAACTGAGCCAGATCCCTCCAACATTAACTCTCTTGTATTGTATTTGCTTCATTTTTTAAGGCTATGCAAGTATTACATGATATTACTAATGAGGTAAGAATGCTCTAACAAATAGATGAATATTGAAGGATTATTATGTTGATTCCCTTTCATGCACATGCAAGACAGTGGATAAAATTATCGATTCAATACTTTACATATATGAGGAAAAATGTTTAACTGAATTTAACAAATTTATGAGAGATTCTTCAATGTAAATCACATGAAATTTCATTTGTTGACGCGTTTCGAATCAACTAGTGTGGTTCACCATCAGGACAAGTTGAAGAATCAGATCTAGCTTTGCATATTAAATAGTCAGAGCAGAACATCCAACGGCTATATTTCTTGACCAAGCAATGGCTATAATGAC
>APFE030118586.1:4526-18553 GCA_000404065.3 Pinus taeda | reverse complement strand
CTAACTTTTTAACTAACTATTAATTTAAATTAATTAATTTATTTTATGATATATTCGTTTCAAGTCCCTTTAACCTCGATTTTAATAAGAATATAACTAACTAACAATTTGATATTTATTTGAATTAACTTAATTACTAAAATATAGGTCATGCCCTTAATCCTGTCCAACTAACCGTCTCCTGGTCAAATTTAGCCATTAGTCATTATAGTCATTGCTTGGTCAAGAAATATAGTCGTTGGATGTTGTTCTTTGACTATTTAATATCTAAAGCTAGATTTGATTCTTCAACTTGTCCTGATGATGAACCACACTAGTTGGTTCGAAACGCGTTGACAAATGAAATTTCATGTGATTTACACCGAAGAAACTCTCATAAATTTGATATGGATCACAAAAGCCTCAATTCAAAAATTGAATTTAACAAATTAAAATGAACAAAAAGGGCCAAAATTCTAACATTTTTAAAATTTAAGACTTTAAAAAATGCATTAAGATTCATAAACTTACTGGTGAACTGTTAGTGTTTAACTTATTCACATTGCACCAATAACTTGGCAACATAAACAAAGGTAAAACAAATGACCTCGTGTTGTCCAACACCCATCAAATTCCAAAATATTCCAACAATGTACAATAGGATTCTCAACCTTTTTACATTTATATGACAAACTTACACCCTATCTCTGAGTTGAAGATCCTAGACTTGAAATGTATGGCTTGTTGTGAATATGTTTAGCTTGGTGCTAAAAACCTTTTTTATCTACAGAATTAGGGTTTTGGTGTTCATCCTTGCTTGTATGTAGAAGTGAGTACCTTCTTATAGAGAATATTTTTTTTTTGTTAAATGGAGAAATGATTCATTAAATTCGAAGATAGTTTGTACTTTTTTAATGATAGGTGCTCATCATCTACAATATGGGAAGTAGAATAGACTATTAGTATCCAAATCAGGACGGACCCAAGGAAAACTTTGGCTAGCACGACTTCTCTTGGTATAAACACCATAGATGAGATTGGATCCCTTGTGCAAAGCAACCCTTTTGTATTCAAACCCATAATCTAATTTACTAGATGGATAGGATTTTTAACAAATTTCACTATACTTGAAAATAAACGAAGCTTATGTATGAACCAATTGAAAAACTTGTAGAGGAGAAAAATCCAGTTCAAAAATTAATTGTTGTGTAGTGTTTATAAAGATGGTGATGGATAGCCCCAAGGGTTAGCTCAATCGGTCAAATCCCCGTTGTTAAAGTACCTCGCCAATCGGGAGGTCACAAGGTCAATCCTCCTCGACGCCCTTGGGGTTTGTCTTAGCTAGTAGGTCATGGGGCTTGATCCCCTTCGAGGTTGATTAGCTTAGTTCTTTCATATTGAAAAAAAAAAGATGGTGGACATACCATAAAAAAAAAAAATGTACTCACCTAAGATTACCGATCCTTCATACTCTCAATAACTATTACGACCATCCTCCCAACAATAATCTGTAATATTACATCAAAATATTGTTTTCTCATGAAACTAATTCCAAAGTTATTTACATATCCATTCCAAAAAATTGAGGATTTTACTAGTCTTGAAATACTTATCATCCTTTTGAACATAAGTTTCTAGTGGGTCTTATGTCAAATAATCAATCTTCTAATATTGTAATTGAAATTTTTTATTTTTGCATTGAATGAGCAACTTCAATGGACCAATATAATTTCTCTTATTTGCGGACTAGTTTTTTGTCAAAATTGTTTAAGTATATAGCAAAGGAATGGAATGAAAATAATGGGTAGTGATAGCCCATGATGGCACTATCACATGTCCCTGAAATTTAGGCACCAACACTATAACTATTCATGCCATCTCAATGCCTTATTTTTCTCAATGCAAGTGGTACATCTTTTCTTTCAGCATTGATTCGACTTTTTGATAATATATAGCTGCTAAAACCTACATAGGGTTCTTTGGAAAAGGGTAAAGAAAATGATTTATCCCATGAGTGAAAATATTCTCGGTGTTGGATCATTTCCTCCAACTTGAATAGAAGAATTTGGAATAGAATGCATTGTAATTTGCATCATCCTTAACCCGCTAGAATCAAGTACATTGAGTTCATAAACATTTTTTTTCTATTTTATAGATGCCAGTGAGTACTCTTGGAGATGCTTGGAATGAAATATTTAACTTGGTTGGCTAGTTAAAAAAATTACACCATGTTGTGAAGGTTTTCTATCATATATTGTGAACCTGGTAACCAAGAAATTTAATTTTAATTTTCCTGCATATGTGTTTCTTTCTAGGGAAAGGTCTTAACCATGAAAAGAAATTATAAAATTTGTGCTTCTAGCATGTTTAATTTTCTCAGTAGCAAAGAAGAATATCCCATTTTCGATAAGAAATGTAGGTGTTAGGCCAACAAACAAGTGGTATATGTAATTTGATCAATCTCATTTGCTAAAACTTTGTATGGGTGCATCACATGGTCTACGCTATTTCAATGATATTCAAAATGTAATCTTGCCACATTGTTATGGTATTTCACAACTTCTTTAGTTATCCCATGCCAAGAGTTGTAGAAATTAGCACAGACAACTACATACTTTCAATTTGACCAAATACCTTCATAAGAATACAAGGGTTGAATCACATTATTAAGTAATTTTGGTGGAATATTGGCCGATTGACTCTATTGGGAAAAGAGAACTCGACTTTGTATATCATATACCCTGTCTATGACCTTGCCCTATCATGGTGCGAAACCTCATCTCAAAGCTCTGTCATCTACAAATGTTCATTAGGGGAATTTTGAGGTTTAAAATGGGGATTCTAAGGTAATTATAAAATAATAGTGGAAATAATAAAATAAGATTAGATTACATCATCAAAATTGAGAGGGAAAAAAGAAAAAACTACATTTTCAACTCATATTTTCAACTTATCTCCCTATGGGTTTACTCAAATTTCGAGCAGAACACTTGTTAGATGCATAATTTGATTCTTCATCCAATAAGTACCCATGTTTCATACTTTCAATTGAACCTGCTACACAAAAAATGTGATTGCAATCATGTTTTTTAATTTATTTATCATTTTTTGTGTAGAAGGGTCCATGTAAAGTATGCAACATGGGTATTGTTTGCATGAGGAATTAAATTTTGTATCCAATGAGTAATCTCACTTGAAATTTGAGTAAAACATTAGGGAGATAAGTTGAAAATACAAGTTGAAGAAGTAGTTTTATTATTTTATTATTTTGAATATTTTTTACTTTTTTACTCCAAAAATGGTGAATCATCCCCCATGGTTGACATCATCATCTTGAATCCTATTGGTTCTTATAAAGTTTATTTTGGTTTTACATTTTTTTTAGGAGACCCATTTTAGACCTCAAAATTCCTCTAATGACCAATTTCATTTCTCACTTCCTTAATCTTACACATTATGCTTATCGGAGAGATCTAAATAGTTCAAGGTCATGGCCTCTTCCTTCTTGAATTAGTGTAGTCCACTAAATATGATGAAGTTGAAAGAATAGCACACGCATGCATAGATTAAAAAAAAAAAAGGATTCTCCATCCAATATTGTTATGTTAATAATGTTTCTCATAGTGTGGACAACATCATGGTTTTAGCAGAGAGTAGTATATTTAAATTAAAGGCATTTTTAGGATGATATTTGTATCACTAAACTACATACACCTTTAGAGCATGAAGTTTCTATCATAGACTAGCCATTTGTTTTAGAGGGTTATAGACATCCTTTTAGTGATGGTTTAGGAAGTCATGTTTCACCTTTAAACAAATTGGTGAAAAATGATACACATTCACCTTCAAAATTTAGGAAGACCATCTAATGGAGAAAATACACCTATATTGGAATTTGGAACTACCATCCCCCTTAATGTAGGTCATAAAAAATAAGGTTGAATCTAATGCAAGGAATGGAACAAAATTTGAAGGTTTTATTGTTAATCAATATGGAGTGAAGGCACGGTTCCAATTTCTTCTTCCTGCAAGTCAATACATCAATATTATCTCATAGTCCCATGGTAGTTCCAACACTTCTACTCAATGAATTTTATGGTTGTTATCATCTCTTATTTGAACACTATTATTAAAATACAAGTCTTGAGAGTTCTCAACCATTCTTAATGACAAGTTATATATTGTGTTGCATCAGAATCTATTGCCAAGGAAGTTTTGTATTAATCACCTTTAGATGTATGGGCTGAACTTTATATGGTATCATATTAGTAACTAACTCGGAAAACTACAAAAATATTTCAAAATCCAATTCAGAGGGATTCCTTCGACATCTATACATATATATTAAAGAATAGTATCCATGGAATGGAAGCTATGAGTGATCTAATGAAGTTGTAGGCAAGAGTCAAGAAATTAGCAAGAGTGATCCAATTAAGCCAAAAAAAATGTTGCAAACAACATATCATTGTAAAATAGGGCACTTGAAAAAGCAAAGAAAAAGGGTTTTCATCAAAGCAATCAAGAGAACTCAAGTGTTGAAGATAGAGAGGATCATATTAGTACATGAAAAAAAGGTGTTGACAATAAAGAGGATCATAGGAGTACATGAAAAAGGAAAAAGTATGATAATGATCAACATAATTGCTTTAAATAAAAAATGGTTTAGGCTAAGTAAACATAATTATAGAAAGAGATATGTTAAAAATAAGAAAGCACGAGACTATCAATATGCTTAAAATGTTGAAGTTGAATAATTTTAAATGTAAATACATAAAAAAAAACAACAAGAAAACCCAGTTTCACTCCAAAATGATACTCAATATAAAATTTATGATACTAGAAATTGAACACATATATTGTTGTCTTTACTCTTTGAAATGACTAGTGAAGAATTAGATGTATATAATGCTTACAACTTATTTGGAAATTTAACTGTAAATTAAAATGTTAGAATTTGAAATGGAGTTATTCACCATTTTTTTCAAATTTTTAATATTCCTTTTCAATTAAGGTTGTCTATGCAATGTCTACTTTTATTTTATTTTATTCAAAATGAAAGAAGGAAGGAAATGACTTAACGTACAAGACTAAGATCAATATTTAAGAAAATGAATATGGAACTCATACAATAATTTTGGATTCTTATATATTTCCTAAATATAAACATTTAAATCAACAATTAAAATTAACTTGTGCTTTAAACTATCAATCCATTATCCATAAGATGACTAAGCATATGTTAAGGTGTGAACCTTTTCTCGTGTTAGTTGAAGTAATTTGAAGATTGGTTCATCCTCAAAATTGGTATTTGTAAGGAAATTGAAAACCCTGTGTCAAAAGTCCACTCTTACATATGTAAAACTGATATAACAAATTTGTAGAGAAATTGAAAATTTTGTGTCAAAATTTCATGTTACATGCAAGAAATTAAAAATGTCCCAATATACAACAAAATAGTGAAAGATATGTGTACCAAAAGGATGGGAAGGAAAAAGAAGTACCCACCAACCATTGATGTGGTAACTCAGCTTTCTCATCTTATAAGTCTTGTTTGCATCAAGTAGTCTAAAAGGAAAACAAAGAATCCACCAACCATTAATGTTTCTTGATATTCCTAATCTCATGAATAAATTTAAAGATAGACTTTTACCTTTAGCAATATCAACACAAATGTGCCATATTATATAGATAACCCACTTACATTGTTGCAATGAAATAAAGTTATCCTCCCAAATGAAGTTATATGATCAATAAAAGTCCAGAAAAACAAAAAGCTTTAGTGATCTTTTCATTTAGTTGGTTGTAAAATCCCAATTGAGATGAGCTAGGGAGGATTTGTACTTGAAATACCCCAACATTTTGGCATCACAAGCCTAGGAGTGCACAAATATTGTCAAAATGATGGAACATTGAGTAGACAACCACATTGTAGCATATTTTTTGGATGGGAATGATGGTAAATAAATGTCAACTAGATATTTTGGAAGAAGCTTTTTGGTCCAGACTCAAAAACATTCCTTCAATGCTTGTTTCTTGTTCCCTATCTATAATTTTTTTATGGCTCTATAGGTAGATATATGAACCTATATTCCAACAACCATTAAAACCTGTAATGCCTCTATCTCCTCTCAATTTTAATGGACTTCAACCCAAAATGTATTACATATGGATAAGCTGGAATGAAATGAGATAAGTTTTAGTATAAGATATGTAATTTCCCCCACAAATAATTGTAATTAATCGTGAAAAAACCTTGACTCCTTTAACAAAATTAGCTAGGCTTTGGATAAATTCAGCATTGCATTACATCCATAGGAAAATCCAACTTTGGTAGTTTTTTGTTTTGTGTTTCCTTGAACTATATTACTTCTAAGTAAGCTTCCATTTACTACATGTTCAGACCCATTACATTACTGGCCAATTTAACTCCATGATCGTTAACAACATTAATGTCACTGTCATTTCCTACCATGTTGAATGGATTCAGCCTATCCCTTTTTGGTTTAGTGGGTTTGCTGCCATGTTGGTCATAGCTACCTTTATGCTACTCATATTAGCTTTCTCTTATTGGAAAACCATGGATTCTCCAAATAATGGGAAAGATATTAAGGTTACCATTGAGTAAGGTGTGCATAATGAGATGTCGAGGGAAAATGTTGAAGAAGAGAAAGTGTGAGTAATAATGGTTGACCAAAAGAATCCCACCTTCCTGGTGATACTTGTAGCTAGTACTTACAATGCTTTAGAAGTATAAGTTTAAAGAGACATATGTAATAAAGGAGATCTTGCACCTTTTTTGCTTCCCATCTTGCTGGTACGCATTTCTTGTACTATTAAGGGTGAGGTGTTAGGCATGAACTTTGTACAAATTTCAGCGGCATTGTAAAAAAGAGGGACTGAACATGAGAATTGGTTGGGTTCATACTTGAACATAGCCAAAAGAGATGAACTGACTACACCACGGAAATTATAGGTTCATGGACAAATATAAGAGTATCTTATTCTACAATATGAAACACTTCAAAGAATAGATTGACGACCAAGCCTTACCTCAAAGGGTCTCATGCTCTCAGGAGATCGACGCCTGATTATACTAGAAGAGAGATGGTCAAAATCTATGAGGAAATGATAGTACTAGAGGTTCTAAGACCATAAATAGACTGAAGCCACTATTTCTACTTCCAATTCTAAATGAAAGACACATTTGAGTGCCAAACAAGACAAAAACAAACAGAATAGAGATCCTTTGAGTGCCACCAGAGAAGTATACAATATTGAAAGACTATGTGCAAAGGTCAAAGATCCAAAGTTATCAGAAGGAGGGGCTAGGTTGGTCTTGAATAACATATAGATGGGATGGTCCATTTATCTTAGAACTATATTTTGATAGAGTTCAATAGGTTTATATGTCACACCCCCTATTAGAAACTTTTATTATTATCATTGTTATTTTTTTTCTTTTTTCTTACTCTCTTTAAGAGCATCTCCATCCTCCATTTTCTAGGAATACACATCAGGAAAAACCCAATATTCTTTTAATATTTCTATGTTCTATATCCTAAATGAAAAAAAAACTATATCAAGCTTTGCATGCCATATAAATTTTGTTCCTTTATAATCAATACTTTAATTCTCAGGGCTTTCCTGACAATCACTTTGGGAACCCCTATTAAAACAAAAAAACATTCTTTTATCTGTAGTCAGCGAGGGGATAACCGTTATTTTCCTTAAAGCTAGGAAAACTACTTTGAACTCATTTACACCCATATTGTTCATTCACTAACACTACATTTCCTCTTTCATAATTCCACCATTATATATGCTCAAATGGGAACATGAATATGGAAGGAAGCACTAGACGGATCATGGAACACAATTCTAAGAAGTAAAAAGAAATTGATTCTCCAATGAAGTTAAATATGGAAAAGAGAAGAAGAAAGAGCTTTTATTCTAAGTACAACAGAGTACTCTCTGTAGGTGAAAAAATCTATTAATGCATGTACAAATAGTTAAGAAAACCAAGAAAGAAGGGGTTCACATGATTTACAAAAAATGACAAACTCCTCATGTTTATAGTTATATTGGTATTAGATGTACTAATGTTTCGACTGTGGGCATAGATAAGCTACCAATATTATTAAAAACTCCATTGTTTTAAATATTGTACACTTAGAAACATGCATTCACATGAATTATGATTACCACTAAAGAAAAAACATAATAAAATGGCACAAGAGAGTTCCATCTGAAGCTTCTATGGTAAGAAAAAGGATATCCACTAGTTATTACTGAATGTGTTGAGTCATATTTAAAACAATTTATACCTTAGCTAGAATTAATCAATTTCATATACTACGGGGGGTCAATGTGCACAATACTTCTTGCACAACTATACTTGGCAGCACATCATTGCACACAAGAAATTGGAAGCTATGAGTGTATTTGAAAAAAATGCCCCAAAGAGTAACCTTTATTTAGTAATATATATACATACCTCTATACGAAATCTTCTATGACTGTACAACAATTCAATAAAAAATGAGATGCAGAACATGATACATTAATCTATTTATATCCAATCGAGTGGATCTTGGGAGAATATCAGGATGTTAACATACTAGGATACTACAAATACTCTCATAGGACAGAGTGTTATCACAATGTTATCATAATTCCTAGACATTATGAAAACACATAAACTAGACACTGAATTACATGGTTAGTAATCCAATGTAAACAAAGTCTTGTAAGCAACAAAACAAATAGCCATACTCAATTGTGACAAGGCATTCTATATGATAACATAATAAGGGTTTCCCATTTTTTTTTGTAAGCTAAGGTAGGGCCTTGTTTTCTATTTATATAAAAGCAAAATGAAACCACATACAGTTAATAGGTGTCCTCAACTTGCCCATTGGGAAACCAAGTCTGTAGGTCACCTATGCATATTATAAGCCATCCAAAAATGATAAGTTATCAGTCTTTCTACCCAAGAAAAATATACATAACTATTTAAAAACCATTCTATAGTCTTAGATCCCATAAGCATGCGTGCAAAAGAAAGCTATCCACTAAGAAAAAAAAATTGAGGTCATTGAACTCATCTATTCTTTGAGGTCTTTCGGTTCTAACTCCACTATCACTGGATCTTCAGCTGAATCTCCAAGTGTTGGTGCCATTTCAATAATACATGGAATGTGTTGTTGTATATGGTCTAATCTTATGTCCTACTTGCAGAGTTAGAACTGGATTGTTTGCAGGTCCTTTTAATAGTCTGGCATGTCTTTGACGATCACCACCATCCCCACGGACACTTGCTCCATTTCTTTTCCTACCAATCATTTCATGAGCCAGTACAGATGCCGAGTCTGTTTAAAATGGGACAGTCTCCCTCTGGTGTTCCTAGGATCTGGGATATGGTCTTTCCATTCTTCCATTTCATCCTCGGAGTCCTCTTCTGGAATTCTATCCTCCATTTCTTCTATAATTTTTCAGATCCTAGCATTCGTTCCTTCCTTTTAAGCTTTTGTTGCCTCCCTAACAGTCTCGTCCATGGGTCTTTTTCCTTTCTTTGGTTCCGAGGTTCCTAGGTCCTTTGAACGAGGACCATATTTACCTCGTCCTCTGCGACCCCTTCCTCTGGCTAGCCGCTATTGGAAATAATACTAAGAGGGGGGTGAATCCATATTATAAAATCAATAACTTTTACATTTCCATAATCAGATTCATATATGCTACTTCAGTTAAGGGAACTCACGTGTACACGCAACTATGTTTAATGCAACTAGCGTATATCCAGCAAACTTATGATTCAGTTAACTCATCATATGTTGATCTTTAATCAATGCATCAATACTTCATATAAATAGTAACCAGGCGTAGTAAAAATAGAACAGATCATCATACACAAGAAACACACATGAACACCATGATTTAAGGTGGAAAACCAATGTGGATGAAAACCACCTGCTGCTGTCGTCTTTGTCTTCTTTTAATATTAAGAAAAAATGTTTACAACATTGTATTGGCGCAGACTCATACCAATACACAGGCTTGTACCTACAGAAGGCTACAACCCTCTCTCATTCTCCAGCTTCTACTAGGAGGGAGCTACAACACCCTAGCTCTTGTACTAGTTGATATGTTTACTAGTACGTAGGCATTGACCTACAGAAGGCTACAACCTTCTCTCGTCCTCCAAGGACCTCGTTTCATAAATTTTCAGACTAGATGCTCCTGGAACACAACATCATAATCCGAAGGCCACGTTTTATCCAATTTTCATACTGGACCCATCAACAATATTGAAGCTCAAAATCAATCACCACTGCAATACATCCATCAACTATATCTGCATCGACCAATCACTGAAACTCAATCTGAATCAACCAAACTCAATCAATCACTAACAATCTCTAAACCTCTGACACAACTGAATCAATAATTAATTCATACTTTAATCAATCAACTGCA
The DNA here is from genome assembly GCA_000404065.3 of Pinus taeda. Lineage (NCBI taxonomy): Eukaryota > Viridiplantae > Streptophyta > Pinopsida > Pinales > Pinaceae > Pinus > Pinus taeda. Next base: position 8,101 of record APFE030118586.1, on the reverse strand, counting down.
ACAGATAGATCAGCACATAGTTCTGAGTTACATTATCATTTAGAAGTAGTTGTCATCTTAAAACCATGCTTCAAATTGTATACGATATTTGGTAGAAGCCAACCTGCGTGTACATGCAGCTTCCCTGAAGCAAACCAGTGTGTAGATCTACAAACACTTTTTTGCACTTCCAGACTTCAGACATAATCATACATAGAGGATAGAACGTGTTAGTGATCAGATCGAGCCCATTCATTATCAAATCACATAATGATAAGTCATTATGATCATCATCCATCATTAGATTTCATCCATTAACACTGAAGCTAATCACAATCAACCAATATGAATATGCATAACACTGTCACCAGAAAATAGTCACCAGAACACACTGCAGAACCCTGAATACTGCAACATCAAACAAAACCCTTATAGATCATACTTCAGAAGATATACGCTACATCCATAATCTGAAACAGTGTGTATATGCCCTTTTACTAAGGGAAACCAATGTACAGATATGCAAATTCCATCATGTGAGGTATATGCTACTTCTGTATGTTGAATCAGTGTGTATACACTATTTTGCCAAAGCCAACCTGCATACAGATCTGGAAAGGCTAACTTATAGTATGACAACTATTTCAGACTTCATTCATACCCAGACCATCACATTTACATAATAAAACATGCATCAGTATTCAGATCTAGAATGTTCAATATCAAAATGATAATACATTTCAAGCCTTAGGATCTCGATCCATCATCCATATAGGGGCGTCCTTAGTTCAAATCAAGTAGAGCATCACAAACCCATAACCTGCATGCTTGATCTCCTACTTCATCAGATGTTCATTACTTGCTTACCTTGGCCTAATGATCTTCTCCTCCTTATATAGTCTTAGGTCTTACTCAATACTGTGGTCCAAAACCACTTATAATCAATACCTTGGACCAAATACTTGTGGTCAACACTCCAGACAAGATACCTTGGACCAATACCATGGATCAAAATACCATGGACCAAATACCACGGGCCAAAACTAAGTTTTCCAACATGTATGCGTCTTTCCTTCCGTGAAAAGTGTGTTTGTATGCTATACGCGATTTTTGGTCTACAAACATGCATGTATACGTGGGTTGGTCAAGGTGAACCTACGTATACCTTTCTTTCTTCATTATGTGTGGCCTGAACAATAATTCTTTGTTTTTAACTTGTAGTACTTAGATCTTTCATCTGAGTGAGTTTCCATCAAGGACAACACATGTATCATAATGCAAACAATCTCCCCCTTTGGACTTAATGGCAATGTTAACTTGTTGCACTATGAACTGTCATCTTAGTGAGTTGCCATTGTACATTACTTTTGAACTGATTCCTTTGAACTACCTTGCATCACATCTGTTAAGACAATTACCATGTATTCTATCACATTTGATATCTCTTCTGTAGATTCATGTAGTTATATATAAGTGAGATGTTCTACTACAAGTGGGTTTCCATCAAGTACAACACATGCATCGTAATTCCAACAATATCCCCCTTTGGACTTGATGGCAACAACAACACCAAATCACTCTCCCCCTTTGACATCAAGGGAAAAGGGTCATGCTCCCCCTAAGTGCATGCTGAAATATTTGATTGAGATCCCCATTTGTTCATGCTGAGATGTACTGTATCATCCATGCTCCTCCTGAGCATATGCAGAGTCTACAAATATTTTCAAGAAAAATAACATGACTCTAAAACTCAACTATGTGAGTTTGAAATTCCTATCACCAATGACTCATACATACATTCATTCTCCCAACCAAGTGGGGATATACTAAACTTGACTCATCCACCCAACCAAGTGGGGATATACCAATTGTTTATACATGACTGAAATATTATATCATCCTTCCCATGCATAGTGGGGGTACAAATTACATCATATGACCAAAAAGGGGCTCATCAAAAGACTACAACGGACAGAGACAAATTATTACATCATGATTCTTGATATGACCTTTACATTGAATGATATACATGACATTTATAACAGTGACCAAATATCTAAACAAGACCATGATAGTCATCAACAACTATCATACACCATGTATGATCTACTCCATAAGCATCTGTCAACAGCATCCAGACTAGCAACCTGTATATGTCCATGCCAGTGTAGATATCATCAACCTGTAACAAAGTATGTCTGTATCAACTCATCCTCTTGATCTCATCAAGATCAACTTGCTTTGTTTTCTTCCATGGATCATCTCCAAGCAGTAACAAAATCATTCATACCGTATCATATGAGAAAACACCATACTTATCACATGATCTTTCACATCATCATTAAGAACTACATGATCTTTCCACAATCAACCATGTACATCTAATAAGCATCAACCATGATAATATGTGAGTATCAACCTATCATCATAAGGCAAGAACTTATCATCATTATGTGACTAAGTAAACCATGTCTTCGAATATCCATGTCTTCAAATAGCTATGTCTTCATGAGACCTATAATAACACCATTCCCTTGGCCAACCAATAATATCCATGTATCCAACATAGCAAATAGCAAACCATGAGCTCATGATCATTTTTCAAGATTTCTTGATAACATCAACAATAACCATTCTTAACCATGTGAGAGTCAAGAACTATAGAAATCATAACTACACCATATGAACTTTATGCATCTTTGGAGGTATGATGACAATGGCATAAAGGAAATCAGTGGATTGTTACTAAATAATGAAGATTTTTACATCTCTTTTTTCTTATGAAGATCATCATGTAAGCAATATTTATGTACTATATGCATCATCAAAGAATCATCATAGATCTGATCTGAACACCAACTATGTGACCCCAAGATTCATATGAGGTTTTGTCATGGGAAACTCATAATTGTATCATAGTAAGATGTATCATAAGAATCATCATCATTGATTAGGTACCAAAAACTTCTAAACATAATGACAGCAATGCTTTATTAGAAGCATAGCATGTTCTCCCCCTAAACATGTTCCATCTTTTCATTGTCAGATCTGATCATGCATATATCAGCAAGAAGTATCAAGGCAGCATCATCAATCAGATATACATCAAGTTAACTTGTGAGGATAAAAAACAATATCTTATGAGTATCAATATATTTCCAAACATTATCAGCAGATTGTAATTGTCATCAAACAGAGCAAATAGTTGACTGAACCATATCAGACCCTTTTTCCTGAGTATGTCCCACTGCTTTTCCTCAAACTAACATATACGCTCTTTTGCAGTATTTAACTCACGTATATACGTGACTTATCTTCATGAAACTTGTGTATTAGATTTAGAACACTGAATTTTCACACTTTTAGCTCCCTCTGAGTCTGTCATGTCTATACATTGTGTTGTGCCACTTCTTTCTGACTATACTTCCTTCTTCTTCCATATCTTCAAGTGTGATGATGTTTTCTCCTTTTGGTATGGTGCTCGTTCTCTGTTCATGCATTCCTTTGCTATATGTCCAAGCTTGTTACATGCATAACATCTCATATGTTTCATATTCCTTCTATAGCAGTCAATGGCTTTGTGACCAAACATATTG
>APFE030118583.1:0-33395 GCA_000404065.3 Pinus taeda | reverse complement strand
CATGTTCACGAAACCAGTTTTGTTAGAGAAGCTACGCTGGTGTTTGGCTTCTCTTGGCTTGTAGAAAAGATAAAAAAAAATAATAACAGGGCATCAGGCTAATTGTTGTCAAGGTGGAGATTGTTGAGATTTTCTGTTTGAAGTGAAATAGGCAAAAATCTCTGTAGGTGACAACAATAGAAATTGAGTTCCTAGATTAGCTCCAGGTTGTTGGGAGATGATTAATGCTTCCTATATTTGATGTGAGGGAGTTAATGAGGCTGTTAGATTCTCTATGCTATATAACAGGCAATCATTCGGATTTTGGCTAAGAGTGTGTGAGAGTTTTGTGAGTATTTCTTGATGTAATCTCCTGTTTTGATTAATAAATTTCCGATGCTTATGTTGTGTGGACGTAGCCCAGATTGGTTGGGTGAACCACGTTAAAAGTTGTGTCTTATGTGCTTAATTTTTTTCTGCTGTGTTATTTGTTGTTTAGTTTAGCTGTGCATCTCTCCAACATCCATCACCTCTTTTGATACCACTACAAGGGGCTATCAGCGAAGAAAATTTTGGTTTCCTGAAACCAGTTATGGGTTCCATTGATGGGTGCATGATGATAGTTGGCACCCCTTTATCAGTCCTCCCTCACTAGTGTAAAATTTCCATGTACTCCCAACGCTTCCATGCATGCTCCCCTTGCACCTCCGAGGGAAAACCTCCAAGACATGTCATCCCATGCTCCATCACCTCGATGTTCTCCTTTGCTACACATCATCCTAGTCCCCGAAAATTCTCGTTACGTGATTCTTTTGCAACATCTAGATGAGATATTGCATGGGCTCCACTTTCAGAAAATGGGAACGCTGTCTCCCTCCACTTTGTAGGTCTAGTTTGCATGTGCCTAGTTATTCCAACCACTCCTTTTTGCTGTTAATTTCAATCCTCAAAGATGTAACCTCTGGCCCATGTCACAAGTCCATTTTCCCAACTATGACAAGATCATATCCCGACATTGAATCAAAGGCCTTCATAGAAAGCTCTCATCAGACGCTTTGGGCATTAATTAATTCCTATGTAGCATGTCCTCCATATAAATTACAACCTTATCTCATTGTATTTACACATACAAATATACACTAATCTATTTATATGAATATGTTTAATTCCCCTCTTGCACTAATTTTCATAATTCAATGTTTTCATAAATAAGATCTTTTCAGTTCATTTAATATATTCATATATTAAATCAAATAAAACTTGGCATGCGGGGTGACGTTTTGATGAAAATGTTTACATTCACGGGTGGAAAAAATTAGCTATTCTTCTTTTTTATTTTCTCTCAATTTTACTTATCTCTTAAATCCTTCTTGACCACCCATACTCTTTTCTCAATAGATTTTAATCACGTACTCTAAATGTGACTTTGACCAAATAGTTAGTGAGTAATCAGTGACATCACCAATATGTCTTTCATCAAACATTTAGTGAACAACTTGCAACTTTTTGTTTTTCTTTTAATTATGCCCCATTCAATCCCATTGTTGTTACTTGGCTCTGATACCAATTTGTTGTGTCCTCAACCACCAACTAGACAACACCATTATATCCAATGATGCATAATTAAAAATTAAATAAAATGTAGAAGCGCTCATACTTGTTTCGGGAAACATTTCTAACCTGAAGAAAACTGGTATGATTACTCTGAATGCAATGCTAAATCCCATAATTTAATATTTTTCACATACAAATCACAAAAGTGCAATAAACAAGGGAATTAAATAAACATCAATAGACTCATTTGAAACCTCTAAAATTAGGGATTTAACATAAACACATTAAATACCATGTCAAATATACTATATATTATATAATATATATATATATATATATATATATATATATATATTATATATATATATATATTATATATATATATATATTATATATATATATTATTATAATATATAGATATATATATAGATATATATATATATATATGCATATGGTTATTTGCAAAGGAAAGTTGACTAGGTATTGGCCATCGATCTTCCACCCAACCATAGACCTAATTTTCATAAGATCAACCATCAGGTAACCCCTGAGCTGGGACAACCACTCCAAAGTCAATGAAATCCAAAACAATAACCAAAGATTCATGACCAAGGTGCCAACCCAACAGTGATGCTTCTCTAGGGCTCTAAGCACCTTCTACGCTACTTTCCAAGGCGCCAACCCAATAGCTATGTTGCTCCAGGGCTTTACGAAAACTCTAGTCCACAAATCAACATTGTTTTCCCACCATAACTCCATATCCATCAATACATAAATGGGGTCAAGAAAGCCTTAGAGCAGCAAGCTCCTAGAGCTAACATTGAGACACTCATCATAAACAGGATAAATCCATATGGTAGGGTTAACTTAATAGTTATCCCTTGTCCAGTCCAGAGTCCAACCCTTGTACTCACTAACCATTAGTGAGTCTCAAAGTCCTCTCCTGGACTTACTTACTAATCCCCCTTACCTCATACATGATTGACTACCTCTCATCTCAAATTACACTTTTTTTATATGCGTGGCCCTAACTTTCCATGTGACACCCTCTAGAACTTGCATGAGCTTTAGGTGGACTTTTCACAAAATATCTAACCATCTAGTTTTTCATTGGCGTTACATCCCGTTTACTATTTCTATGGAACGGGCTCCAAAACTAGCCTTATTCTATTAAAATTTAAGGATATGTACATTTGCAATATTTACAATATTCACATTATGGCTCCTCTATCCACTTAGCCAAAAACCAACATATTAATATATCTATAACTGCATGGACATTCATGCCAATAAATTATTTCAGCTTACCAACCTAATATAAAATGTACATGTATTTACATCGTCAGAACAAATGGGGTATTACATTCCTTCTACCCTTATTATATGCATTGTCATTAGTGCATCATCTATACAAATGCATAACATATGAGTAAAAAAGGTGAGGATATTATTCCCTCATGATCTCCCCTTGGTCCCAGGTCACATCCTCAAGACAAAATATGGTCCATTGCGCCTTTACCATCTGAATGGCTTGATTTTGAAGTACCTTGACTTTGGTGTCTAAAATCTAGACCAATTGAACCTAAAAATCTCCCTTAGGTTCTAACTAAATCATTTTTCAATAAAAAACATTACTAGTGCCAAGTACATATTTCTTAAGAAATGAAAAATGAAATACATCATGAATATACAAAGATGTAGGAAATGCAATCCTATATACAATGAGGCCAATTCTCTCCAAGATTTCAAATGGCCTACAATATCTAGCCTCTAACTTGACACAATTTCCTAATTGTAATGAGCTCTTCTTCACTTTTACTTTCAAAGAACATGATCCTTGACTTTAAATTTCCTCCTTTCCCTACTTCTATCATCACAATGTTTCTACCTATCCTGGGAAACATTTAATTTTTTATTTTTATTTTAACCATTTTCTCTTCCATGTCTTTGAGAAATTTAAGGCCCATCATAATTCTATCGACTGTGTTACCCAACTGATTGGAGTATTTTTTTTCCTGCCATTTAGAGCCTCAAATGAGGTCGTTTTCAATGATGGATGGTACTCATTATTATACACAAATTCCATGAGGTGGAGGTAGTAATCCATTTGGATGGTTTATCCATCACATATATTCACGTTCAATTTTCTTTTTACCTACTTATTATATCCATCAGAATAGGGATGATTTACTATACTAAATTTTAGATTGGTATCGAGTCCTTTAAATACTTTGGTTGATAAATTAGATGTGAATTTGAATCTCTATAAAAAATTATTGCATTACACAACGAGTGATGTCTGGCACTTTCTTGCATATAAATTTATGCAATATTTATTTCCTTATGCATTAACTTAACGAGAATGAAATAAATAGAATTCATAATATTGTACACTAAAACAATTATGGAGTCATGTCACCTTGCTATTCTAGGTAGGCTAGTAATAAAATCAATTGAAACAATCCCCCATTTCCACTCTAGAATGTGGATTGGTTGTAATAAACTAGTTGGGTGTTTATGATTAGATCTAACGAGTTGAAATGCCATAGACATGACTATATAATTAGGTACTTCCTTCTTTAAACACATTCATTAAAATGGTTTCTGCATTGTAGTTAATCTTTTCTAGTACTTTGGGTGCTGTTGATCGACAAAATTGTCCTCCATCAACATTAGGGGATACCATCCGATCGAGAACTTAAAGAAAATCCTTTTCCATTGAATATGGTGGTTCTGATTGGTTATGAGTCTAGTCACACTGTCATCTAAGACTAACCTAAAATTAATCGATAGAATGAACACAATACTGTGGATAATCCAGATCATGCTACTCCAAAAAACTACCACAGAAGCTTAAAATCTAACATTACTTCCCTATACGAAGGGGATACATGGAAGGAGATCTATCTTCTCAAAATCTTAATAACTATCATTCATATTCTATAAAATTTAGTCTTGATGATGGACCCCCTCTGGGGTTGAAATGTCGACAGAATGGACACAATACTGTGGATAATCCAGATCATGCTAGTCCAAAAAACTACGACAGAAGCTTAAAATCTAACATAACTTCCCTGTACGGAGGGGACACAAGGAAGGAGATCTGTATTCTCGTAATCTTAAGAATTATCATTCATATTCTATCAAATTTAGTCCTGATGATGTACCCCCTTTGGGGTTTGAAATGTCGACATAATGAACACCATACTGTGGATAATCCGGATCATGCTACTCCAAACAACTACCACAGAAGCTTAAAATCTAACATAACTTCCCTGTATGGAGGGGATACATGGAAGGAGATCTTTCTTCTTGAAATCTTAAGAACTATCATTCATATTCTATTAAATTTAGTCCTGATGATCAACCCCCTTTGAAACGTCGAGAGAATGAACACAATAATGTGGATAATTCGGATCATGCTACTCCAAAAACTACCACATAAGCTTAAAATCTAACATAACTTCCCTGTACGGAGGGGATACATGGAAGGAGAATTGTCTTCTTGAAATCTTAAGAACTATAATTCATATTCTATCAAATTTAGTCCTGATGATGGACCCCCTTTGGGGTTTGAAACGTCGACAGAATGAACACAATACTATGGATAATCAGGATCATGCTACTCCAAAAAAGTACAACATAAGCTTAAAATATAACATAACTTCCCTGTACGGAGGGGATACATGGAAGGAGACCTGTCTTATCGAAATATTAAGAACTATCATTGATATTCTATCAAATTTAGTCCTAATGATGGACCCCATTTGGGGTTCGAAACGTCGACAGAATGAACAGAATACTATGGATAATCCGAATCATGCTACTCCAAAAAACTACCACAGAAGCTTAAAATCTAACATAACTTCCCTGTACGGAGGGGATACATTGAAGGAGATCTATCTTCTCGAAATCTTATGAACTATCATTCATATTCTATCATATTTAGTTCTGATGATGGACTCCACTTTGGGGATTGAAACGTCAACAAAATGAGCATAATATTGTGGATAATTCAGATCATGCTACTCCAAAAAACTACTACAGAAGCTTAAAATCTAACATAATCTAATACTAATATAACCTAAACTAATAATTAATATATTTTCACCTATATTACATCATGTTACATTTTCTTTGCATCGATCCTTAAGATATGGGTTAGAGAAGTAAAACAACACAAAGGTTTGATTGATTTAAAAAGGATAATCAACCCATAATTAGATGATTTATTTGCCTCTTGAAGAGAGTACTTGATGCAAGCTAATATGTAAATGCATAACTGATGTAAAACATGAAAAACCTATCTTGAACTAGAATGGGATAACCCTCTCCTAATATGAGAGAAAGTTAACTAAAACAAGGGGAAAGAGTGGTATAATTAATCATATGATTTTTTATTAATTAAAGGAATTAGTTCACATTAACTAATACAAGTGGAAGAATAATTAGCCTACAAATGAATAATAAATAGTTATTAGTCACCATAGCCATACTTCAATGAATTAAGATTGATTATGATCTCATCCTACCCTGCAAAGATAGATTTAACAAAGTTTCAACAACAACATATCAATGACATAACAATAGTGCATAATATCAAAGAAACGTAATATTGTTTAGAATAAATATTAGAAAAAAAATTAAACTTTAATAGTGAGACAATAATCCTTCATTTCAATAATAGTACACAAGAATAAGAATTAATTAAACAGTTCCAAATATTATTACAAAATATGCAGTCTTGGAGTAGCTCTGACCCATAATTACAATGCCTGCATCGTGCAAAGCAACTATAACAGAGCCAAAAACCCTTCGCTTTATCTATAATCAACCTTTTTGTACATAACAGTAGTGTTATTGCACAAATCGAAAAACTACAAAGAACCCCCCTTGAGTGGATCACGACCTCCTCTTCTTTGTATCGAATTCATGGATATTTATACAAGATTTACAAAGTTAATAGTCTCCCCCAATTATCTCAACAACTGAGTTAATTACCGAAAATATGACTTTAATTGGAACTCTGACTAAACATAGATGAACACAGCAAAATGAATTTCCCAATATGGTTTTTGCAGATAAGAATGATCTCGCTTGTTTTGAATCGATAGGAAGAATTTACGAGAAATGTACTCGCTATTAACTAATTCAGGAATTCCTTTACCAACTAAGAAATCACTTTGGGCATCCGAAGGAATTACATTGTTGACTAATATGTTCTCGTAATCGGCCGAATATCAGAAGTCAAACAAAAAACAAAATCCTATTGTAAGTAGTTGGTTTTTTATTAAAATGGTGAAAACTTAGATTAAACTATGAAAATGCCTTAAACTATACTTATACCAAGATACCCTTTTAAACTAATTAATTGACTTTTACTTATATGTGGCAAGAGTTGAGTACTCTCAGAGGTAAGCTCATCGCAACTTTTAAAGTGATGCGAAATGAAATATTTGCGAGATTGGGTAGCTTCGTTATGGAGTGGATGCAATATTATATTAAATCGTTGTGATAAAGCCCTTCGGATCCGCAACCAAATCAGTGATCAGAATGTTAAGTCAAATCGGTGATTTTAGATATGTGCCATTTCAAAAGTTATGATATGAGAGGAGATGTCATGTTATAATTAATCCAAAAATTAAATCAAATTGGGTTCAACATATCAGAGATCAAAACAAATCAGAGATTGGAGGTTATATCGCATATTGGAGATCAGAGGTTATATGATATCAGAACTTTTAAGAGGTGACACATAACAAAAACACAGATATGAGGGATTCCTCGGTATAAGGAAGTGGAGGAGGGTTATTTTGTATGTGGGTCCTCTATAATACTTCAGCCAGTTTATAATATATATCACCAAAACTATATTCTTTTGTTTGTATTAAAGCTATTTTTCATATGGCTCGGAGTTTATATTTGTATGTTATAAAAGAGGGCTAAGCCACTTACCACATTATAATATGGTTAATGTATGAATCTTTGTCTCGAGGGCTATGTTTTATTAATTATTCTAACTGAAATAAAATAATAATTACAAGCTTATTATCTTTAGAAAAATAAATATTTTAATTAACTTAAAAGTATAAATAGTAAAACTAAGGCTAAATTTATCATAAGGGAATATGAAGCAAGCATTAATCAAAAATATGATTGGCCTAAAATGAAGCAAGAAAAAATCAAAACCTAAATGGATGGAAAAGGCTCCCCATGTCTATTATGATAGAGTAAAATATGGGTGTTGTGTTTTCACTACAATAGCTGACTAACATACAATACTTTACGCATTTACTGTAGAATTATTTATTTAACTGCTGGTACCTCCAACACATAAATTCTTCAAGAAAATATTATTTGGACGCAATTCATAATCTAGGAAATTTTGTTGTGCTACACCTTTCTGTAAATCACTTTTGATTTTCATATATTGTTGGTCTAAATTACCAGCCTATAGAATTATTTCACTCAAATCAATTTCTTAGCTACTAATTGTTGTGGCATTCATGACATGTACTCTTTAGCTAAGTGCATCAACCACCCAATTTTCTTTTCCCTTGATATATTTAATTTCAAAATCATATTCTTCCAGCAATTCCAACGTTTGTATTTGTTGTGCATTTAAATTCAAATCTCCTTCATGTAAGGTAATTCCTCCACATTTTTATTCCGTATATGATATAAAAGCTCCATGTCATGGGAAAAATAACTATTCTCTTGATATTTTAACTTTCTAGATTTGTAGCAAATCACTTACCCATTTTTCATGAGCACAAAACCTAATCCTTCTTTTCATAAATCTATGTACACCAAAAAATGTCATTTGGACGAGAAATTGTTAATACTGGAGCCCTGGTTAATAAAATTTTCAAATGTTGAAACGTTGTTTCACATTCACGTCTCCAATCCAAATTTTTACCCTCTTTCTGCAAACAAGTATTTGGATATGTGATTCTCAAAAATCCTTTAAGAAATCTCTTATGATATCCAGCGAGACCCATAAAATACATAACTTTGGTCACATTTTTTAGAGCTAGCCATTCTCTAATAGCCTTAATTTTCTCTCGATCCACAACTATCCCATCTTTGGAAATAATGTGACCCAAATAGTGGATTTGTCCCTAATAAAATGAACATTTTCTCAATTTAACTTACAGTTAAGGCTCTCTCAGTACCTATAGAACCAATCTAAAGTGTTTTTGATGTTCCTGTTATGCTTTTGATGTTCCTAATATGTTTTTAAATATATTCTGATGTCATCAAAGAATACAATGATGAATTTATCTAATTATTCCTTGAAGACTTCATTCATTAAACCCATAAAAACTTCCCGTGCATTAGATAAACCAAAAGGTATTAAAAAATTCATAACTTCCATAACAAGTCAAAAACATTGTTTTCCTGAAGCCGCAAGAGTTAGCTCAATCGGTCAAATCAGTGCCTCACCAATCGGGAGGTCAATTCTCGAAAGCTCTTGGGGTTAGGTCAATAAATAGGCTGAGGGGTATTGATCCCCTTTGGATGGGGTCCACTCAGTATTGAACAACCTTGGATGTAGTAGCTCCCCACTGACCAGGATATCCATGAACCAGAAGTGGAAAAAAAAAGTCCAAAATGTTGTTTTCCCGATATCTACAACTGGTGATACCCATATCTTAAATCAATTCTCAAAATTACTTTTTTTTCATGCAACTAATCAAAGAGATCATCAATCCTTGCAGTAGGTATTTATTTTTAATAGTAACTTTTTTTAGTTGTCGAAAATCAATACACAACCACAATGTGTTGTCTTTTCTTTTAACGAAGAGAACTTGAACACCCCATAGTGATACATTGGGATGTATATATCCCTTCCTTAGTAATTCATATAATTTGCATCTGTAATTTTTTAAGCTCTACAATACTCATTATGTATTGTGCTTTATATATTGGAATTACTTCTTCCACTAGGTTGATAGAAAAATATATTTCCCTCCTTAGAGATAATCTAGGTATTTCTATAAATACATCAGAGAATTCTTAAAGGAATCAGTAAATTTCCTTATTAATTTTTTGGTCCATATTTGACTCCTCCAAGTGAGCTGCAAGGATCTGGAATCCTTTCTTAAATTTCCTTTTCAATCTCATCGATTATATCTCTATAATGGATGATGTCCTAGGAATTCCTTGGAGTTTTTTTTTGTTATTCATCATCATCAATATAATTATGTTAGGTGAAATATATTTCGTAATAATAGCATTGTAGTACAGTTGCCCAACTATTTACCTGTCAATCTGGAGTACGTAAGCTAACGAAACACATGCACTATATATGCAAGACTGAAGTAGAACTAATCTAGTCTAACTTACATTGTTGAAATCAACTTAATCTATGATGGAGATTTGCATGAAGGAAAACCATTACAACATGTGAAGAGTTAACAAAAAATGACATATGTGAGCTCACATCGATAAATCAATATTACAATAATCAAATGACAAACATGAAATCATAACAATGAAAGAATGTAAGACTAATCAATCTTCTTACAATTTCCAACATTCCTCGCCACCCCCCAACCAACCCTATGGAGAGGGAGCACTCTCCTTTATACATGAGAGTATTTGAAGATAAGATAAGAATGCATTAATTATGTACCCACTATTCTCTCAACTACTCTTAACCACTTTCCCATTTTTACGAAATATAGTTCCTTCAAATCCTCCACACATCTTTCACATATCTTAAATAAGATATTCCAACCGAATATTCCATGGTCTTCTCCCTAAGAATATGCTTGAATAACTATCTCCTTCAAATAGTGGAGGAGATATTCAAGAAATCTCTTTGAATTAATCGTTCTCATATTCCTGCATATTACAAAGCTCACCCATATTTGAGATATATATGAAAACATGTTTATTTTCTAATATTAATCATAAATTCACTCTTAATAAATGAATATATTGGAAAATAATAATATGAAACCCAAATGAATTTATGAAAATGATATGATGAACGGTTTAATAGGATGATGGAATGTAAGGAATAGTGAAGGGAAAGGTGGATGAAAAAGTGACATTTCTAAGTCCTAACATCCCCCCCAATTGAAGTTGTTGCACGTCCTTAAGCGACAATGCATGGATCGTATGAGGATTTTTTGGAATATAAACTTTGGCTTTGATTGACAATGTCTTTTTAATAATGAATGTTTCCAGGATATGTGAAAGACATGAGTAACAAATTGTAAGTAACAACTAGCACTTTCCCATGGTTGGTTCTTGTGTAACAACCATGAATATAAGAATGTTGGTTCTTGTGTTAACAACATTCATTTTTTTATTTTTCTTGCTGGAATAATAATGTAACCACAAACTTCATTGGAAATCATAAACTATCAATGTGCATGAGAAAACATCACTAAGTGTAAGAAAGTCATTTCTCTGTCTTTTATGAATCATGCCAATATGTATATCAATGCATATGAAGCAAAGTCCAACAGGAGATCGTTGGAAAATAAATTTTGGTGAATGGTAAATGGGATGAAAATGGAATGATGATAGTGGAAAAATGGAATGATGGTAGTAAATATGTGGTGACTATGAATATAGTTCCCCCTCGCTCCCAACTGAAGATGTTGCATGTACTCATGCAACATAGTGTAGGGCATGGAAGGGAAAAGGAAATGGAGTAATGTGAGGAAATTTTCCAAAATATTCAAGTTAGAATATAAGGAATTGTGTGATTAAAGATTAAAAAATAACATACCTCCATTCACCCAAAAAGTAGATGAACTATGCAATAGGAATGGAGTTGTTGCAACTGCTGGATCAAGAAAATGTGGCTGGTGTGGGAGCTGCAACTGCACTGCTGTAACTGCAACTGTTGGAACTATTGTAATAACAACTGCTATAACAAAAACTACTGTAACTACTTTAACTGCAACTACTGGAGCTGCTATATCTGAGAACCTGAAGTGGAGGGATATGAACTGCTACTAATGAATCAGGGAAAAGAGGGAGTATGAAAGTGGACTGGAGTACTCTCATATATAAAGTCATACTGTTGTAACTGCAACTGCTAGAACTGCTGAGGGAGTTAGAAAAAAGTGTATAGTCTTCACCCCCTACAAACCCGATGGTACAATTCTAATCATGCGAATTAATGTGTCGATGTTGAGCATGAATAGAAATCATTGAATTACCGACCATTGATGGATGTCATTAACCAATGTGAGGCAACTCACCATTGATGTCAATGAGTGCCAACGTACCTGAGTACATATTGTGAAGTGCGAATGGATGTGTTGAGGTTGAGACACTTGCAAGATCTGAGGATCAAGGGACATTGATGTATTCCCATGATCATCAGCGAGAGAACTTGCCACTAAGGCATGTAAGACTCTAGGTACTCAAAATGGACTCTAGTCTATATCCAAGATAAGGTGTTGAGGTCAATGGGGCAAGACTGGTTCAAAGGTGGGCCTTAAGGAATCCCACATTAGTCAATGTGAGTTTTTATAAAAAGAGTTGGTAGGACTATAAGAAAGATCTCAGTAGCAACATAGTTTATGGAAAGGGAATCGAGGCAATGGAATCATGGAAATGGAGTTTGCTTTATTCAAAAGGAAAACTGGAAAGGAAAAGATGAACTAAAACAAATAAAGGAAATGATGTATGTTGCTTAGAAAAATAGGAGTATGTGAAGTCATGATGGATTAGGTAATGGAAGATGAGCTTCAACACATGGATGATCAATATGCTTGGAAGGAGAAATGTGGGTAACAAATCATGACGTAGTAGTTTTTTTTGTGTAGTGGAAAATGTCATGGCATGCATGAGAATCAACTCCTTCAAGTTGTCAATAAGTCATGTTTTTATTTATTTTTTTGTTGAAAAACTTTACGATTTAGAAGAATCTCTTCGGCATAATAATTGATCGTCTGTGCATCTGAAAATGCTTAGTACATATCTTGCATGAAAACTTGTGAGAAAATCGAAAAAAACATAACATGTCTAGAGAATAAGTCTGAATATGGTAAGAAAATAAAATGTGTTTGTACCTGTTGCCATTGTGCACTTGTGTTTCATCATATTGTAGCTTGAGGATATTTGAGAGAAACAAATCATCATAAATTGTAAAAACATGTTGGAAATTGTGTTGAGGAAATGTCCATTTACAATGCTTTGAACATTATTTATTATCTAGCTATGAGCTCTCCATGCTACAAGGTAAATTCCAAAATTCAAATATACTAGGACAGAAATAAGGTTGTACTCATGCCCTAGCACGAAAGCCCTAAGATTGAGTTACTCCTAGCAATAGAAAGAAACAATGAGTTTGGTCTGCAAGCTATTCTCCATGCTCTTACATAAAAGATATTGCATCGTTGCTAAGAGTTTCACAGTCGTCATGAGTTTCAAATTAGGGAAGTGAAACAACTTAAGACTTGGGCCATGTTTAAAGTAATGATTATAATGATTTATAAGTGAACCATTACAGCCTTTTTCAAATTATAAGTGTTTCTTGCTGCTGACTTAATAAGATCAATGTTTTCTCCAATCTCTTTATGATTCTAAGTAGAGACTCCATCTAAGGTCAAATAAAAGAAGCAATAGAGGCAGCCCATTAAACCATCAACCACACTATTCATGGTGAGTGTAGTCCTCGACTCATGTGTGGGGGCATAGGATTCTAATTACTGTTCCTCGATTCCTGTAGAACCAGTGTCGATGGTGGCATGAAGAAACAAAAATGAATATCAATCTTGATCATCAACTATTTTACAATTTCTTGGGCACCCATCAATCTGAAGATATTCTCTACTGGAAAGACTTAGAAAATCCAAGTGCATAGT
Source organism: Pinus taeda (assembly GCA_000404065.3). Lineage (NCBI taxonomy): Eukaryota > Viridiplantae > Streptophyta > Pinopsida > Pinales > Pinaceae > Pinus > Pinus taeda. The sequence continues at coordinate 20,025 of APFE030118583.1, read as the reverse complement.
TGATTATGAAACAACTAAAGATGGAAAGTATGTTTTTTTATATATTATAGAAAGTCATGACCCTAGAACAGGCTCTTTTATTGTGATCTCAATGCTTTTCCTCAATGCCTTGAAGGTTTTAACGGCAAGGAGATGCTTCCTTTCCAAAAACTGATTGATAACTTTGAAGCACAATATGTTCTTGTTTCAAACGATGGTTCTGTGTTCACTTTCCGAACCAATACCAAAACTAGTTGGGGTAACTTGTTCGCTTCTTTTGGAGTAGCTCCAGCTCCTGTCCAGATTATCAAATGAGGCCACTCATTTTTTGAAGATATCTTTTCATTTCCAATGCAACCCAAATGAGTTTCTATCACAGCAAGATTATCTGAAAACAAGATTGCAGTAAATTCACAAGGACCTACTATCCACAGAAAACACCAAAACTATCAACTGCAGTGACACCGTGAGACCTCTTGTGAGAAAGTGTCACATGGGCACTATTAAGAGTGATCTTAAAATTATTTTCCTCAAGAAACATCTTAGCACATGAATGTCGATCAGATATCTTGTCAAACAATGCTTTGGTTTTATCCGGGACCGAAAAAACTGTAGCAAAAACAATTTTCCCAGGCTTAGATTTCTCTGGTACAACCACTTCATAGTCTCCCTTTACAATAGCTCGTAGATCATCCAACGCATGGTTCACAACATGTTCAAATGGGAGCTCAATTACAGTGAGATAATCTACATTTGAAAATAAGATTTCTTTGAGTTGTCATTCCCTCCTGGACCACTCTTTTGTGTAGGAACCCTTAGCGCAGTCCAAATTTCCATGCCTATTTATGTGAAGCTTATATAAATTCAGTCCCCCATCCAAGATACCTTTAATTGAATTAGGAAAAGGATCCCTGTCAGGCTTTAACAAAGGCATCTTAACAAGCGTGACAAAACGTTCATGCAGTTCTGTCTCAAATTCACTCCTACTCTTCCCCTCATAGAGATTGTAAAACATGAGTAGAGCATAGCTAGCATATCTACACTACCCAAGTGGTTAACTCGTTGAAGAACATGAAATATGAAGAGTACCAAAGCATCAATAGGAAAAGGATGTAGACATAAATCACGCAACCATTTTAAGCTTTGTGGACATAGACATAAATCACGCAACTGTCTTCCCTCTTGGGGCAATTGACAATATCGAATGGCACAATTTTCCTCATGAGTCTGATATCTTCTAGATTTTCCTGATTTTCTTGACAATATTTCTGCCATATTTTCATCTCATACCCAAGATTTTCTCTGTGATTAGACATCTAAAGAATGAGATTATAATCAAAACCTTAGCCATGTTCCTGAAATATAGATTCACGATGGGCAGCTCCTAATAGTGATGCTCATATCAATATGTTTTTTAGTAAGGTTAAAGGAGCGAGATCAGAGCACAGGAAAGGAGCGAGATATGAGCATAGGACAACTAGTTATCAACCAATCCACTCAATCAATATAGTTATTCCACATCTAAGGCTAGGCCTCCATTGTGGTCCTCTGTTCCATACCTCTAATGTTCTTAGAAAGCTCCATATGTGGATGAACAACATCTAGGGAGGTTCGAAATAAAGGTTGAAGCATAATTCGTATCATGCAAGTATGTGACTTTCATGGGGCATAAGTCATTCTTTAAAATCAAAGGTTAAAGTGGGGGGTAGAAAGGAGTAGCTAAACCTCAAAGTTCATTGGTATAGACAATAATAGAGGGTAACTTCCTCTTTTTAGAATGAAGCTCAAGGTAGAGCTCGCATGCAGATACGAAACCAGTGGCTATTCTTGATTCATTGATTTACAGCAACAAAATGAAGCAAGTTGTGCGACAAACCCATAAAAGGGAAGGAGCTGATTGTTACCACAAAAATGCATGTAATTAATGTTGTTGACATAGGATAGCAATGGCATCTGTAGGGGTTAGTTGCATTCAAGCAAGTTAATCCAATATGAGAAAGATCTTCATCATCCCTATTTTCTAATCCTCATGATCGCACGAAGTGCAGAGGAGAGCATAAAATTAAAGAAAAAAAACATTTTTTATTCATTAACCTATCTACCCTATGCTAATTAAAAAAAAAATAGTTATGTGTAGTCAAATATCCAATGTAACCATCCACGCAATAGTATTGTGAATGTGTTATCTTTCATTTTTTAGAATAATGATAATCAGAAATATAGACGAATGTGCGAAATTTGTTGTTGAAACTCTACATTAAACAAATAAAAGGAAAAATTAAATGCATCTAACCTGGTGCTCGCTTGAAACCATCATCGAATATAGCTTTCGTAGGCCCAACTTTCATCACTCAAATCTTGATGCAGTGCCTCATTGTCCTCCTCGACTTCTTCCTCGCTTAATTATTCTTCATTGAACATGTAGGATTCGTCATTTGTTTCTGGAGGAATAATGAAGTTGTAGACCACTTTCAAGATCTCCTCTTCGTGAGAAGAGGAGATCCCAACTTTTGCAAGGATCTGAATGAGTTGTTCCAAGCTGAAACTCATAGTTAAATCATATTGCAAAAAGTGGTTCTTACAACACCCAAATCAACCTAAAAAAAAAAACTGAGAATCAAACTTATTAGCACACATAAAAACCTCTTCACATTTATAGAAATTCAAATTGCAAAAATTGAAAGTCACACTCACACTCTGCATGCTTTTTTCTAAATAAGGCTAATTGCTAACCTCAGAGTAACATGTTGTCAAGGAGAACATGAGGAGTCTGCACTCAAGTAGTTGTTATGACCTCTTACCAACACATGCAGACACACTTGCATAAATTGAAAATTACACTACCCTACATGCCCTTACCCATACGTCACTTGAGAGCTAGGAGCATGATTAATCATATTTGCATGAAAAAGGAATTGATACCTCAATCCCTTATGTTTCCCTGGTAGCAGCACCAAACTATTAGGCGAAATATATGTCATAATAATAGCATTGTAGTACAGTTGCCCAACTATTTACTTGTCAATCCAGTGTACGTAAGTTGATGAAACATGTGCACTATATATGTGAGATTGAAATAGAACTAATCTAGTCTAATCTACATTGTTGAAATCAACTTAATCTATGAATGGATATTTGCATGAAGGAAAATAATTACAACATGTGAAGAGTTAACAACAAATGACATATGTTAGCTCACATCCGTAAATCAATATTACAATAATCAAATGACAAGCGTGAAAGCATAACAATGAAATAATCTAAGACTAATCAATCTTCTTACAATTTCCAACTTTCTTCCCTCACCTATGGAGAGGGAGCACTCTCCTTTTATACATGAGAGTATTTGAAGATAAGATAAGAATGCATTAATTACATACCCACTATTCTCTCAACTACTCTTAACCACTTTCCCATTATTACAAAATATAGTTCCTTCAAATCCTCCATACATCTCTCACATATCTTAAATAAGATATGCCAACCAAATATTCCATGGTCTTCTCCTTAAGAATAGGCTTGAATAACTATCTCCTTGAAATGGTGGAGGAGATGTTTGAGAAGTCTCTTTGAATTAATCATTCTCATATTCCTACATACTACAAAGCTCACCCCTATTTGAGATATATATGAAAACACATATATTTTCTAATATTAATCATAAATTTACTCTTAATTCTAAAATGAATAGATTGGAAAATAATAATATGAAACCCAAATGAATTTATGAAAATGATATGATGAAGGGTTTAATACGATGATGGAATGTAAGGAATAGGGAAGGGAAAGGTGGACGAAAAAGTGACGTTTCTAAGTCCTAACAAATTAAAAGACATACAGTAGGAATCAAGTATTTCATGGTGCTCTTCCAACCAATCCATGCCAATGATGCAATCATAGGCACCCTATGGAATTACATTCAAGTCAGCTCTTATTTTTATGCCATTCATTTCGATTGGGAAATGTTTAATTAATTATGTAACCTCTCTCTTCAGGTACCTCTCTCTTCATACCTGTGCCTAGTTGTACTAACCGAGGTTTGGAAAATTTAAATTTTTTCAAACTAAATTTCCAACCACATTCATATTAATGTAACTATGGCTAGATCTAGAATCAATTAAGAGAGAGAGATGGATAGATTGTTTAGCTTACTTTCAACCCCTATCATTTGAGCTTGATAGTCCACTGGTCAATTATCCAAGGTTGCATATAAAATTTTGGGTATGCTTTTTCCCACCTCATCCATAGTAGTTACCACTTGCATGTTGTGCATAGTCCTCACCTTCTTTGCCTTATGAGGATGATATCTAAATCGATGATATCGTTTACAACCCCAAGATTTAATAGGTGGAAGTTTAATCCTTTTTCTTGAAGAATTTCCCCTTCTAGCTGGTTAGGAGCTTGGTTCATCTAGTAGGTCATTTGAAAGTTATTTTTTACTAACAAGGGTTTGTAGCCCTTCTTTCTTTGCTCCATAAAATTCATCTCTCTTTTTTCCAATCCTCGTGTAAGAAAAATCTATTTTTACTCTATTCATAAAGTTGTTATGCTTTCCTCATGTCTACCTCTAAGGTTTTGGGTTCATCGTATTTTATCTTGTTAGCATAAAACAATGGCAGTCCATTGATGTACCTTTGTATTTTAACCTTTTCATATTTATTAAAATGGATGTATGACTAGAGTTCAATTCATTGAAGAAAAATTTTGGCTTAGGGTTATGGAACTTGGAGTGGTTGTTTAGCTTCTGGGTGTCCTGCAACTCTTGGGGAGGGTCAGAAAGTTCCTAGTTGTTAGGCCCACATGCTTAGTTGTATCTAGGAGGTTGGGTCATATCATAGTAACTCTTCATCACATGTTTACCCTCATAGACTCCTGAACTTGGGTAAATGTGGGAGGAGGGTGCTATGGAGTGGTATCAGAGCTTCCATGTTCAAACACTTAGATTGGATGGGTGGAATGTGTTTGTCATGCATGCATGTTAGTTGTTTATGTGATTGTTATGCATGAATTGTGATAGTCATTGTTTAATTTTGTGTCATCATGATGCTGATGTGTTGGCTAAGATAAAGAAGGAGAAGTAGGTTATCAAAGAAAGCTGGTAGGATTGGACCTTGGGTATCCAGGTATGATAGTTAATGATAGTTATATAGATTGTGGCTATATGCATGTATGTCATTCTATTATTATGCAGTTACGTGCATGATAGATGATAGTTGTTGAGTGTGGTCATGTGTACTTACATTGGTTAGTGATGCTTGGTAGTTAATTTGTTGTTATATCCATTGTGGTCATACACATGATGATTATGGTTATTTCATTTAATATTTTGATCTTATATCTATCATACTAATCTTGATTAGCCTGTGCATATGGTTATGGTTACTGTATTTGGGTATGAGTCAATATACTTACGATGTTGTGTTGTACTAACCTAAAATAACTTGTGTAGATGAGATAGCCTCCCTTGAGATACATTGAGGTATGATTTTGATTATGTTGTCTTTTTGGTTTATCTAACATGTTACATGTATAGGTTGTTTGAATGTTTGATTAATTGCATGACATGAGGTGGATATGAGTATGTGTTTATAAGATTTCATGAAGGAATGATTTTGTTTTAAGATGGTTGTACTAACACAATATCTGTTGAGACAACTCATATGCACTTGAGTTCAAGTGGGTGCTATTATTAGAATTATGACTATGAATGTGAGTTGACTATGACATGGTTGTTTGTCTTGGTGAAGGTTTATTTCAAATTAATCGACATGATGTCTTGTTTTTGGAACATGTGACTCACATCTGTGAGCAGTTGGAGGGAAACATCCTTGGCATTAGTGTGACAAGGTAAAATTTCATTTGTTTATATAGCAAATAGTTGGATGATGTGCTATCACATAATAAGATTCAATTGCAGTAGGATAAAAGTTAAAAGAAAGGAATTGGGTGAGAATTTCTTTGGCTTTGTTTAGCAATCACAAATCCAAATGAATGATTGCTTTGAGTGAATATGTGAAGAATTCTTAAACTTTATTTTGTGTGACATTATGTCGGTATGTGCTATATTCATGAACATGTATTTGATAGGTATATTAGTTATTTTCTAGTTATAGCTAGATTTGTCAAGGGAATTGTTGTCCCTTAAGAGATGGTACGGATGTGTTCAGCTACAAGGAAATGTGCTTGGAACTAGAAGGTAAGGTAACTAGTGTATTATTATGTTTATTTATGCATTGACAATTGTGTGTTTATGGCAATACAATCTAGGGGATTGCATGGCAAAAGAGACTACCATGAAATCTTGAAGAAGGCTTGGATTGCGCTTTCCCCTAGAAGAATTGGGAACCCATGAGGTTGCGTTAGGGTGTTTGTTTGTAGTTTAGTGCTTTCAGTCTTTTGTGATCTAGTGTGCTTCATTTGCAGTTTTGTTAGTGTCTAGTGCATAGCCATGCCACTTTGTTTGTGGTGTCATCTTGTTATTGGTTTGTCATGGTTTCCTTCTTGTTGGTTTCTTGTTCTTTCTTTTTATGTTTTTGGGGTCTTGGGAATTGGTTGGGAAGGAGGAAGTTAATGGAGACTGAGGAGGGGTGTGTGAAACCCAATAGGTAATGTAAGACCCAAATGAAGCGCAACCTATGTATAAGGGCAGTTGAAGGAAAGAATATGACAGTCAATTGGATTTGGTGGGTCTATCGGGGTAAATGCACAATGGAAAGGTGATCATGAGAAAGGTAACAGGAAAGGTAAAGTGAATGGATTTGAGATGTGAGATGTCTTGGTTGTGTTGAGAACTCTTGTTCTCAATGCTTTGCATGTTGTGTATGAATAAAAGAAGTTCTCTTAACCTTGATCTTATGAAGTCTAGTAATTATGTTGTGATCATGATTATCATAATGTATATATTTATGTATGTATGTATGTATGTATGTATGTATGTATGTATATCATTGTATGACAAGATAATGATTGTTTTATGCTATTTTTAAACATATATATGTATGCATGCATGTATCTCATTGTCTGACAAGATTTTCATGGATCATTCTTGTGGAGGAATGATTGCTTATGTAAGCTAGTGGCATGAAGAGGTTGTTGGCCATGAGGAATTAGGTGGGCAGAGTAGCCTGGAATATTTATGTGTTTAGAATCATGTGGATGTGAATTGATATTATCTATTTATAATATTCCTATCTATATGCTATGACAAGTAATGCTAAGGGATACATTAGCACAATTAAAGTAGTGTGATCTATAGCATGTTGGAATAAGCATCAATAGTGGAAAGATACTAGAAGTAAGGTTTCTTGGTTTATGGATGTTTATTACTATTTTTGTGTATTTGTTGTAAATGTTTTACCTATACTCTTGTGTGGATGTTTCATATGCAGTACTGTGTAGATATGGTACTATGTGCACGTGGTATGTTTGGTACTATGCACATATAGTGTTGTGTGCATGTTCCATATTCAGTATTGTGTACATATAGTGATGTGTGCATGTTGGATATGTAGTGTTGTGTACATATAATGTTCTGTGCATGTTCCACATGCGGGATTGTGTACATATAGTATTGTGGGAATGTTGTACATGCGTAGTTGTGTACATATGGTGTTATGTGCATGTTGTATATGTAGTTTTGTGCACATATGGTGCGGTGTGCATATTATACATGTGGTGCTACGTACATATGGTACATGTGGTGTTGCATGCATGTGGTGTTATGTACATGTTGTGCAGGTGGTGTTGTGTACATATGATGTTGTCTGCACATTATGTAGGTGGTGGTGTTTGCATGTGGTGTTGTGTACACATTGTGTAGGCAGTGTTGTGTATAGATGGTATTGTGTACACATTGTACATGTGGTATTGTTGTACAAGTGGTATTTTTGTACATGTGGTATTGTGTGCATGTCATGGATGTTGGGTTGTGTAGTTGTGGTATTGTGACAAGTGCATTTGTTGTGTTGTACTCTATGCATGTACATGCATTTTTTTGTACACTAGGTGTAGGTGTATGTATTGCGTTGTCTTATACACTAAATGCAGGTGTATCTATTGTTGGGTACACTAGGTGTAGGTATATGTATTGCATTGTGGACTACAATGGGTGTAGGTGTCTGTGTTGTGTGGTACACCATGTGTGGGTGTAAGCGTGTGATGTACATTAGATGTATGTGTACGTAATCAAAGAGAACAAAAGGAACTGAATTTTTTCCAGGTGTGGTGACCAATTCAATGTGTGTATCGACATGACAAAGGATAAAGGTAGAAGAAAATAACCAATTGAAGGATACGTATTAGTATTTTATTTTAGATTTTATTATGCATGTGATCATAACTCTTATATATGATGATTGCATGTGTTTGATTATTCTGATTTATGATGCTTGCATTTGAGCTAACCAAATGTGATATGTTTATAAATCATGATTTGATTAGAGGGTTAGTTTGAATTGTTGTGAGAGGAAGTAAACATAATTGCAGGTGTTCCTTATTGGCTAGCCACTAATGAGGTATGATTTGAATTTATTGCAAATTGTTTTGAATCTAATGGAAATTATGTGCTTGGTACAAGAAAGCATGGAAAATCTCGAGGTTGGGAGGTTGAAATTGACTGCAAGCGTTAGCAATAGGAGAAAAATGAATTGGAACATGTAGAAATATGTTGGTAAAGCACTTTAGGAGAAGGGCCATTGTGGGACATGAGTACCCAATAGTGTCCATTGATTTCCATGAGCATGCTATGACTAGTATGATGGTTTTGAGATAGGGATATGCCTTGGTTTCTGGATCTTTTGATGCAAGGAAACCTTGCCAAGGGAGGTGTCACTTGAGGGACTAAGTAGGAGAGAAGGAGATGCTCATGGAACTCGGAAGGTGTGTGACTGCATGTAAGGGGGTGACCATATTTCCCACGGGACTGTGTAGAAGAGAATGGAAGGACAAGGAATACATTGACTTTGGTCACTAACATTCCTCGATGGAATTAGAAGCACATTGGGAGTGTACCCTCGAATAATGAACCAGTAATTGGTCACTGAGAGGGCAAGTGGTGTAGGATTGTAGCGCTAGACATTAGATGGAGGCTTGTCTTTGCTAGTGGATTCTCAACTTCCTATGAAGGAGGTGAATCCTACTATTACTTTTGAGGGTAGAGGTGTGAGCCTCTAGATTCCCTTGTTGATTGATCTTGACATTGTATTCTTTATTTGTTGGTTGAGAAAATGTGTATATGTGTATACGTTTATATTATTGTAAATACTATATCGAGTGGTGGTTACAAATATCCATAGACAATATGATTATTTTCTAGTTGAAGCAAATGTGCACAATGTATATGTGGTTTTTATTGTAAATACCATAATGACTTGTGTTATAAAGCTCCAGTAAATGGTATTTTTGTCATGTTTTCAACAACTTCCATTGTAAATACTACAATGAACTATGTTAGAAAGTTGCATGGGTAGTAATTTTTATTTTTGATGGTTTGTTGGTCATAGGTGTCATAGAACATTGAGGACAGTGTTCCCGTAAGAGGTAACAACCCTGCTTGAATTTCAATGTAAAAAATATAAGACCAGGGTCATGGGACATGTATTCCAAGATGAGTGGTGGGGAATACATCCTAGTGGGTATTCATTTTAGTTAATTGATGTCTCGGGAAATTGGAAAAGGCATTAGAAAAGGAAAAGTTGAAATAATTCGCATTTTATTTATGAAAATAAAGCAAAATGGGAGAAAAGGAAGATGAAAGGTCACATATTTGCATGAGAGTGAAATCGAAGAAAAAATGAAGGAATAGAAGAAAATAGAGGCCTCAATGATAAAAAGGCTTATGAGGATGAGTTCATGGCTTTTGTCAATGTTGGCTTTTATCAGTTAGACTTTTGTCATTTCATTTTTGGAGCATTGTCTCTGTTCTCTCTCTCTCTCATACTCTTGTGCACTTAGCGTATTCTTGGACCATTCTTGGACCACTCTAGTTTTCATTAGGTTGGAAAAAGAAGGAAAATGGAGGTGGGAAAGCACAAGGAAATAATAAGATCAACAGTTATAATGGGATTGCTTTGCAGGTATCGATTTGCATGTATTATTTCCTTGCTAGTCTTTGCATGTATGGTATATGCATGTTCTTATTTGGTTATGATCTATCATTAGCATGGAGGATTTCATGTATTGATAGTGATTGTACCTATCCTTACCATTTCATGGATAGACATGCTGTTGTGGACTTTTTCTTTTGTTTTTTGTTTAGTGCTCATGTTCCTTATGGCTATCAGTTGAGTTAATAGTTCTTGGAGCCTTGTTTGGACAAACAGTCTTGAATCTCTAGAACAACCTGTGTTGAGTTACAGTATTGGATTCTTGGTTCGAAAAAATCTCTAGAGCCATTAGTGGGTAGAGTTACTAGTCTTGGAGCCTTGGTTGGACAAACACTCTAGAGTCCTACGAAGGTTGTGGGTTAAGTTACTATTCATAGAGTTAGGTTGGAACAAACACTCTACGGACTTGGAAAGCTTGGATAGAGACCACTTTGGTGAGGGTTAGTGACATTTGACCATGAGGTGGAATCTCTAGTTGAGGGTTGAGGTGGTTTTGCCTATGGAAGCCATGATTTTGTTTTGGTTGGTTTATTACATGAGATCACACATTCATGCTTGGAATACGACATGAGGGTAATTTTCTAAAAGAAAATATTTGGTTAAGCTCAATCTACGGTCAAGTGGTATGTTGAAGTCCATGACTTGGTTGGTATTTTCATGTGTTGATATGAGGTATTTCCCTATTGTGATATATGAGCACATGTTTTGATTATGATGGTTATCTTAAGGCTTCTTTTCCATGGTTCTATTCTACTTATAAGTTGGTTATATGTTGGCTATATGATGTATTTGTTCTATGTTTCTTTACATGTTTTGATAAGTCTTTGATTGGTTGATGAATGCATGGACTTACAAATGTTATTGCAACTATTCCGATAGGGTATTATACCTTCTTGGCAAATCTCAGATAATTTTTAGACCCCTATGGTTAGATATACATTCATGACCTGTAGGTTACATATTGCCATATGTTTCACAAAAATTCTGTCATGGTTGGGCTTGGTTAGGTCAAATACTTGATGAAGTTTTATTTTAGAGGATTTCTATTTGTGTGATTTATTGTTTTGGAAAGTGTCACCAAATTCTGGGCATTGTTATTGAGACTAGCCCTTAAAAGGTGGCACAAATCGCGTGTTTGTAGGCTCAAAACTGGGAAATTAGGACTACAGTCGCTAACTTGTAGGGCTATTGTTACAGATCCATTTGGGCACGTCAAATCCCAACATCCAGATCAATGTTTTAAGACTCATCACCCTAATTTTAGTTGCTACATTCCCTAAACAAGTCACCCCTTTGAATGCCTCCTCCCTAGAAAGTTTCATGACCTAAGACATCCAAAAATGGTCTCTAAAGGGACCAACATAGGTAGATACACTATCAGGGTGCTCTGCAGAGCACCTAAGCCCTCTTTAGGTTGTGCTAGAGGAATTTGAGCAATATTCAATTAGGGTTTGGGAATATTCTTATCTCTTGGAGCCATCTAGAATCTTCCCTCAGTTATCTACTCCTATGAGATCGAAAATGGATAAGGAATGAGTTAAGGTACATCTGATCCTTTCATCGGTTCCTCCATTAAACTAATTCTAAGTATGGAAGGCCATTTCATGCCACCATTTATGACAATACCTCCTTCATCCTCCTATAAATTAACCACTCATCTAAATGATCGAGGGCTGGCTAGATTATGTTGAATTATAAGGAGATAATGTTGCTATGAGACTTGACTTTCGAACAAATGATGTGATGCCACAAGCTTTTCTTGCTTTTGATGTGATGTGGATGTGATCCAAGCTGGAGGAATGACTTTGAATTAGACACTGATGGCTATAATTCCTTCTTCTAAATAATAAAGTGTTTGAACCCTTTTCCATATGATGTGTTCTTTCGTAATGCTTATATGTATGAATTGCTTCTGATTGATTTCATTTATACTCAATGGATCCTATGCTTTGATTGGTTTTCATCTTCTGTTGTGTTGAGAGGATACTTTCAAGCGGATTAAGTACAATAATGAGCAACGGAATCGATACAAGAGAGACGAGAGGAAAGCGGAACTACATGTAGGCCTTCTATCCTCTATTCTTATCTATTGCTTATAAGGAAATTCTAAAACACTTTAAACTATTTTTCTAGGCACAACTACTTGTCTAGTGAATTAGTATTTATCCGTAGATGCTAAATTCTCCAAAAAAAATTGGCAGCTCCACTAGGGAAGAATCCTCTTTCCTCGTAGCTTATCCACCTTCTAAGACATCCTTGTAGACTTGATTTGTGTTCATAGATTCTAATTCAGTTGTTTACATTGAAAAACTCGTCAAAATTTGATGTTAGATGACTCTTCACTGGCCTCTCAGAAATCAGTGTAGGCTTGGTCAGGGGACAGTGATCTGCAGAGCAACCTTGAGTGAGAGACAGTGCTCTGAAATGATGTTAGGCCTTCTTTGACTTGCGCTGATCAACCTTAGTTCAAATTCCCACCTTTGGAAAGTGTTTTTGCCAACTTTTCTATGTTTGTTTTCTTGTTGATTGATCAATGAATGCCATGTCTCAGAGAACAAATTTTTATCTCCTTTGCCAGCCCTAATTTGATTTGTTTGATTAATATTTCTTTAATGTCTTTCTTGTCACTATCAATCTATATTCAAATTTAGAATATAGTTGATTAATCTTCATTCAAAAGAAAGTGTGGTAAAGTCTTCTCTTCCTTCGAATTAGAACTATCATAAGAGTCTTCATCCTTATGAAAGATTGATTGATTGTAAGTGCATGCTTCCTTTTTGTTCATCATAACGTTAAGGAATCTGAAAAGAAAAACTTACATCTTTCATATTGTAGTTTGTGAATGCTTGAAAGGAATAGCAAGGGAAATTTCATTAGTTGTGCTCTTTGCTCTTTGTTAAAGATCTGATTTCTCTATCCCTACTAGCTTAAGATTTTCATTGTTAAATTGAATGGAAAGAATTCTTATCATATTAGTTGAATTTTAGGAATTGAAAGCATACATCATGTTGCGAACCTTGAAAAGAAAATTCTAAAGAAGATCAAATTAAAATTTATATGAGTTTACCTAATGGAGCATTGTCACCTAATGAAAAACATTTAGAGGTCTAGGCTAGAGACATGTTCTGATGCCATAAAACAAGTAGCTATCGCTAACATGTCTGCAAGACAACCCAAGTGTGATACCTCGTTCCACGTACATGAGTATATCGTAGCTCATCCACGTACCTTTGTGCATATAGGGCAGTGTTACAGTACATAAAGTATATGGGGATGCTCTCACTGTGTGGTTTTGCATTAGAGAATGCTTATACGGATTGGGCCTCCATGTACTTTCGGGTATATATGGGAGGATAACACTAGGTTGCTATCTATCCTTAGGTAACCGAGTCGGCCACCTTGTATACTATGATACACCAAACACAACATTCGGGGAGATTGCCTGCCCGTACTTCTTGGTTCACCAGGAGGTATTCTACAGTTCACAGTTGCTTGGTAAACATTTTTCCTAGATTATCCCTCTTTTGTTTTGTTATGTTACTTTGATTAAAATAAAATTAATTGACCACGGATAACATCCTCCACACTCTCTCCTTAGTTGATCTTAGGTTGAAACATATGGCAACAAATCTAGAGTCCACTGATTAAGGAATTCCTTTTGATGGGAATCTTAGTCCTTTTCCTCCTTTTGGAAATATTGGTGCTCCATAAATGGCTACATTTTCCCTTCTGAGATTTACCATTGGCTTGTTAGTGTGCTTGTTTTCAACCTCCTTGGTTCAAAATGTCGTGATTTCTTCGCTATTGAGTACACCTCCAACAGGACAAAATCAACCTCCAGTTGATTGTAAAGTTGACCCTTTGCATTCTTCCTCAGTTGTTTCTTCCTCCCCTTCTTCTTCTTCGCTTAGTGAAAGTATTGGTACTAGTAACTAGGTGGCTAAGAAGAAGAAGAAGAACAACAACAACAACAAGAAGAAAATTCAGCAGAGGGGCAAACAAGCAACCATTCCTTTGAATGAAAAATTTGATGAGAAACCATCCATCAAGCCTCACAAAGTTCGATATCCATGCAAACTTTGTGTAGGAGACCATCTTATTCGATATTGTCTTGATATTCCTCAAATCTTAGAAGAATGTTCTTCTCATTCACATCATCTTATGTCATCAACTTTTGGAGATCATGTTGGTGACACACCATCAACTACTTGTAGTAAAGTTCATGGAAAGAACGGTAAATTTAAGTTTCCATGTAGGTTATGTGAAGGGAATTACCCCATTCACCTTTGTCCCTATTTGGATGAAGCCAAAAAAGTGTTCGATAGCCATCATGCTTCACTGCAACGACTTCCATCTGGTTACAGAAAACTCTCCCTAAATCCTTCACTAGTTGATGAATTGACTCAGCAAAATTAACCATTGGTCAAACCCACTCTCTCTGAAAGTGAATCCTATGAGCCTATACTTGACCCAAATCAGTAGGTCGAGGTAACAGTTGACTCGATTTTACCTTTAGCTAATCGCACTTTTCCCAAAGAGAGTGAATATGATACCACTCAATTTCCTTTTGATTCTTCATATTCTAATGAGCTTGGGGGTAGTCCTCATGTTCCAGCAAGAGAAGAGGAAAATCCTCACGCTCTCGTAACTCAAGAGGTTAATTCTCTTGTTTTTACGGGATGCCCTCCAAGTAGTTTGGTCACTTCCTTTGATTGGAATTGACTGGCAGGATTTTGTCTTCCTTCTCATGTGCCTTTCCAGATCATAGTACAGGCTTGTAATATCATTGTATCGGGCACTATTATAGGTGAAGGTGCATCTGTGAGTATCCTTTCCTCAACTGCTTGGCAAGCGGTCGGTTCAGAGCGAGTTGTGCTTGTTATCTGGAATTTGTTGGCTTTTAACAGAGGAACTAGTCAACCATTAGGGAACCTTCCTCAGTTTCCTATTACTTTGGGAGGAAAAATCGTTTATCTAAATGTGATGGTAGTCCCAGGCCCTTTAGATTACATTTTACTTCTAGGGAGTGACTATGTTTATGATATGGGTGCTATTGTTTCAACACTCTTTCGAGTGAGTTGTTTCCCACATAAAGGCAGAATTGTCACCGTTGACTAGCTTTCATTTCCTAGTCCAAGTGTGGCTTCTAGTCAACCATTTGCCCTAATTAGTCTTTTTGTACCAATGGTATCAACCCTGCCACAGGTCAATTATGTGGCAACTTGTTCCATGCCTACATCAATGGACGATCAATTCCATGATGTTGTACATCATGTACTTGGGCCATTGGAACCAACTCTCTCCTTCATGACCACTTATGAGTTGTGATCGAAAGAATATGGAGGATAGTACTTTTACTGTGTCAACCTCATTAAAAAATGAAATAGGTCCATGAGGGTAGTTCCTTTTCCTGTGTCAACCTTGTTAAAAAATGAACCAAAGGTCATGAGGATAGTTCTTTTACTGTTTCAACCTCATTAAAAAAATGAAACAGGTCCATGAGAATAGTTCCTTGTCTTGTGTCAACCTTGTTAAAAAATGAAACCAAGGATATGAGGATATTTCCTCGTCTTGTGTTGACCTCGTCAAAAGTGAAACAAGGAATATGAGCATAGTTCCTTTTCTTGTTTCAAGCTCATTAAAAAATGAAACAAGGAATCTGAGTAGAGATCCTTGTCTTGTGTCAAGATTAATAAAAAATGAAACAAGTTCCCATGGAGAAAAGTTCCAATTCGAGTCTTTGATTAGATCTCGTAAAATCCCAGTCAAACCTTTTACTTGATCTCATAAATGAACCTTCATTCCATCCACCTGGTAGCCATAAGTAATCTACTTAGGTGAATGTAATGAAGCTTGGGGGGCATGCACCTAGTGGTAAAGTTAAGTTTCCTTGTAGTTTATGTGAAGGGAATCACCCCATTCTCCTTTGTCCCTATCTGGACAAAGCCAGAAAGGTGTTGGATAACTGTCCTGCTTCACCATAGTGACTTCCATCTGGTTACATGAGACTCTCCATTTCATCATGTTAGGGGCATGTAAACCAATCTCAAGCATAGTTTTTTCATTTTAAGCTTGTATCAAAATGAAACTAAATCCAAGCATAGTTTTTCATTTCAAGCTTGTGTAAACATGAAACTAAACCCAAGCATAGTTATATATGGTTCAAGCTTGTGTAAAAATGAACCCATTTCCATTTTCTAACCCTCGTGATTTTCATTTTATCAGCCTCTTCCATCATATGAGCCTTGTTTGTTTTCATCCCATCACCAACATCCCTTTGGCCAATCATCCGCTTTCACTTGGTTGTTTTACCATTTTTTGAGGAATAGTTGCAACGAGCGGTCTTATTGGCCAACCTCTTCACATAAATCAACATGTTTTGAGAAGTTGCCACATCATCGGAACCAGTTGCTACCCTAGACACCACTCGTTTCTCAATGTGGAGTCCTCTTTAAGATATTTTCAGATTCTCTAAATATGAAAATATTGTTGACCGCTTGTCCTTTCCAGCTCATTAATGGATTGGAAATGATATCTCTCTTGTATTATTTTATGTTTTTTCAGGCTTGAGAGATTAATTTACGAAAAATAACTTTTGGAGTTTTCTTTTTGTCTCTTTTCAAACTCTCTAAACATGAAAAGGATCAAGTTATCTTTGTTGTTAAACTTGTTAAAACATCAAATAGTGACAAACTTGTCCATCTAGCCAAGACCAAGTTCCACCTTCACTAGACTTGTTAAAACATCAAATAGTGATGGATTCAATTGAAGGGTGAAATTATACAATAAGCATATTTTATCCTCCTCAAGCATGATAAAAATAAACAAGTACTGATTAACAATGACTGGGGAAAATGGAAAAAGGGGAAAGCCACGTTATGGTAGCAGGTCGCTCTTGAACATGACACTTTCACTCCATCATCGTGACTATCTGGATTGGGTTATTAGCTTGATGGTTATCACATCATTGGTCTATCAGACCATCCATTGCATACTTTGGTGTCACCGACATGTTCAAGAGACGTCATCCAATCAAAATCCATCTTTTGCAATACCATAAACCTTCATTTTCATGACTGCCATTCCTGAACTTTGTGTCGTCAATCAAATTCCATCTCTAAAATCACTACACTTGTTTCATGTCATTGATGTGGGATACATCAAGGCCCTCCTGCGATGAGTCGCTTCTTTTCGGCATCATCTCATTATCCAAGAAGTTGACTTAGAAACACCCATTCAGTACCTTGAGGCTTGCATGCATCAATGGCAGGTTTCTCATTTTCAGCAATAGGCATACATCAATGGCCTTCAACCAAAATATTTTGTATGATGTTTGACATCAAATCATCCATTCACACCATGCAGAATGTACTACAATACCTTAAGGATCATTATCATTATCGGTGACTTCTCTCGCATCGGTTAACAACTTACATCATCGGCTAGTAATCATATGGTGTCTTCCCATGTTCGACTTTAGATCACATATTCACATGGTTAGACTCGTACTTGAGTTAATAGTTGAATGAGATTTAAGAACCTAGATCTAGTTTCATCCATCCGAGCTGTGATGTCAGTACTAAATCATATGTACAATGGCTTTACATTCATTGTCATTCCAATCATGGGTCTATATTTGTAGTACACTATTTATGTACATGTAATGAAAGTTTATAAGCTAAGCATGGGTATGCCTTCCCTTAGCAATTCATGTAAAATTAGATATCATGATATATGTATTTAATTGATGCAGGTCACCTTCCACTTTGATACCTCCTCATCACATCGTAAAGCATTTCATTCGACATTGGCAATTTTTAGACTTCATGCTTTAGGGGGAAGTTGTTATAGATCCATTTGGGTACATCAAATCCCAACATCTAGATTAGTGTTTTAGGGCTCATCAAACCCTAATTTTAGTTGCTACATGCCCTAAATAGGTCACCCCTTTGAATGCTTCCTTCCTGGAAAGTTTCATGTTATGAAACCAACACCCAAAAAGATAGAAAAGATAGATAAACGCCTTATAAATAATCCTCTTCAAGGGGGAAACCTCCTTTACGTTGCAGAAATGAACAATTCTTGGATGATACAAATGAAAAGGCTTCCTTTTTATATATAGGAGTCTAAGGGGTCATAATATAATAAGAGCTGACATAACAATAATAATGTAAGGGCACAATAATAGCAATAGTGGGCTTCTATGGGGCACAATAATAACAATATGGGGACTACATGGGCAAAAAAATATAATAACGGGGTTGTACTAATAATAATAACGGGTTACACTACTAGTATAAGGACCTAACATTTCATGACCTAAGACATCCAAAAATGGTCTCTAAAGGGACCAGCACAGGTAGATACACTACTAGGGTGCTCTGCAAAGTAGGTAGATACACTGTGAGGGTGCTTTGTAGAGCACCTAAGCCCTCTTTAGGTTGTGCTGGGTGAATTTGAGCAAAATTCAATTGGGGTTTGAATATTCTTATCTCTTGGAGTCCTCTAGAAGCTTCCCTCAGTTAAGGTGCATCATATCCTCTCATCCCTTCCTCCATGGAGCTAATTCTAAGTATGGAAGACCATTCATTTCCACCATTTATGAGAAACCCTCTTTCATCCTCCTATAAATTTACCACTTATCTTAGTGATCAGGGGCCGGCTGGATTATGTTGAATTGTAAGGAGATAATGCTGCTATGAGACTTGACTTTGGAGCAAATGATGTGATGCCACAAGCTTGTCTTGCTTTTGATGTGATGTGGATGGGATCCAAGCTGGAGGAATGGATTTGAATGAGACACTAATGGTTGTAATTCGTTATTCCATCTAATAAAGTATTTGAAACTTTTTCCATATGATTTGTTCTTTCATAATGCTTATATGTATGAATTGCTTCTAATTCCTTTCATTTATATTCAATGAATCGTATGCTTTGATTGGTTTTCTTCTTTTGTTGTGTTGACAGGGTACTTTTCGAGTGGATTAAGTACATGAAGGAGTGATAGAATTGATACAAGGGAGATGAGAGGAAAGCAGAACTCAAGTAGTCCTCTTATCTATTGCTTATAGGGAAAGTCTAAAACACTTTAAACTGTTGTTATAGGCACAACTACTTATCTAGTGAATGTGTATTTATCCATAGATGCTAAATTATCCAAAACACCTATGCATGTGACTAGAGGCATAAAATTGAATGGATGTAAGATTTTAAATACAACTAGGAGTTCAAGTGAGTGGAAAACCAGTCTAGATCGAGGTTAGGGCACTTGGACTGGTTTTTTGGCTTCTCGGTGTCCTGCAGCTCTTGAGGAGGGTCAGCAAGTTCCTAGTTGTTAGCCCCACTTTCTTAATTGTAACTGTGAGGTTAGGTCATATCATAGTAACTCTTTGTCACATGTTTACCTAGTAGACTAATGAACTTAGGTAAATGTGTGAGAAGGGTGCTAGAAATCAGCTCATGGTACTGTTTTTACTTGTAGGACCCAGTTTGGAAAAAGAGGGTCTCAAACGTTCTAGGAGCATTTTGAGGCATCAAACAACATTTTTTTTGGGTTTAAATTTTCCACTCTATGGCCATGCATTTTCATTTTATTTTATATATAGATACCTTTACAATGGTGTGAGAATCTTGTGAATGAGAGTGATTATGCTAAATTTATGCCACTCAGAAGTTGACCTTCCTTTTTTAACAACTATAATTTGAGAGGATGCTATGTTGGCTGCCATGTTGAAAATAATACTGAGAGGGGGTGTGAATTAGTATTATCTAGTTCTTTTAAAAAATCTTCCTTATTTAGACTTTGAATTATTTTTGCATATCAGTACCATAAAATAATGAGCAAGAAAAGCAGACAGTCGCATCAAAGAACACCAAATATAAGGTGGAAACCCAATGTGGGTGAAAACCACCTGCTGCAATATGTCTCTATCTTCTTTCAAAT
>APFE030118580.1:0-11390 GCA_000404065.3 Pinus taeda | reverse complement strand
TTTGCTACCTTACAATGAATAAAATTGTGAGTACTTCCTGAATTAATCAACACTATTACCTTTTTCTTCTTGATTTGTCCTTCTATCTTGATGGTTTGAGGAGTGGTAATTCCCGCCAATGCATTACAAGATATGGTCAGATTCATTGTTCTTCATCTAGGCTTTGTTCCTAGAGTATATCCTCTTCTTTTGACCTTTCTTGCTCCTTTTCTTCTTCCTCTTCACAATCTATGTAGAATAATTCTTCTCAGCACACTTATGACCTTTAGTGTATTTGCTATCACAACTGTAACAAAGCTCTTTTGCTCTTTTTTCTTCCAATTGTTGTAGTGTCAACCTTATAGGTTGTGGAAGACTAGCGGCAACAACACTTCCGTCTTTATAGTGTGAGTGGTATGCTTCCTTGGTTCCATAATTTTTGCTTTCCATTTTTCTGCTAACCTGAATGCCTTCTCTAATGAATCAGGTTCCCAAAGGCGAACATCATGTTGGATATTATCCTTTAAAGACCCTATGAACACATAAATCCTATGCTCCTCTGGAATATCTTTTTACCCTTATGTTAAGTTTTTGTAACTCCTCAATGTGCTCCATTATTGAACCCTTTTGTTTGAGACTTATCAATTGGCTAAAAAAAAGTGTTTCTTTTTGTATCCTCATAATGTGCCATCAATTCTTCCGTAAAAATTACCCAAGTGATAAATTGTTTATGAGAGCAAATCTATTGATACCATACAAACTAATTTGGTTCCAAATATAAAGTTTCCATACGTAACTTTTGTGTGTTTTGCACATTATTGAGATCGAAAAATTGTTCCATTTGTAATATCCATGTTGCGGGATCCTTGCCATCAAACTTCCTCATATCAATTTTTATTGATTTTAGGAGCTCAATCTTGAAACTACTGTAACTCTATACTTTCAAAACATTTAGTTTTGAAATTGCGACTTGTCGTAGCCCTCTGTGTCCTCTTTCCAATGCTACTAGTCTGACCCCAATTGGATTCTCCAATGAAGAGTTATGCCAAATCGCCGACAGTGACCTGATTATAGACCTTTTCATAAGAGATAACTTGTATGAAGTGCCACGTGTCACTATTTGTACCTTTGGCTCTAAACAATATCTAGAAGAAACTACAGTCTATCCTCTTACTGTGTCCTTTTATGAAATTTCAATCTGATTCTCAGAGAGAAAGTTATGATGATTTTCCCCAGGTCACTTGTTTGGAAATTCAGGAGTCTGCAAAATGACAAACTCCCTCAGATCATATCTCCACAAATATAGTGTGAAAAGTTCCGAAATTCAGGCCTGAGATTCAACACGATGTCTTCTAAAATGGGTTTTTTTTTTCGACTTCTGAAACATCGCAGAAAAAAAGTTATAGCAAAACTTCCACGATGACCTGTTTGGAGCACCGAAACCCTAGAATCCAAAGCTCTAATACCAAATATTATGAAACTAGCTCAGGAAAAGATAGGAAAGATAGATCAACACCTTATAATTCAGCCTCTTCAAGGGGGCAACCTCCTTTACATTACATAAATGAACAATTCTTGGATGATACAAATTAAAAGACCTCCTTTCTATATATAGGAGTCTAAGGGGTCATTATATAATCAGAGCCTACATAACAATAATAATGTAAGGGCACAATAATAACAATAGTGGGCTTCTATGGGGCACAATAGTAACAATATGGGAACTACATGAGTACATCAATATAATAAGGGGGTTGTGCTAATAATAATAAGGGGTTACACTAGTAGTATAGGGGTCTAACAATATCTCCCTTCACATGAGATATATTTGATGAGCTGGTAACTAACTTCATTCCAAGGGTATGTAATTCCCTCCCTTCTAACCCTATTTTTGTCCTCTATTGGCTCTTATCCTTCTAAAAAGAAGCTTTTCTTTACAAGGGTGCTTTTACCCTTGTCTTCGTTTCTCCATGGTAACCCTAGGGGGAGTGTAGTGATTCTTCTTATAACCTCAGGGGTAATTTCTATTGATAAACCTTTCACAACAGTAGTCGAATTGGTCGTAGTGAGGAGTATGAGTGAGAGGGAAAATCCTATATCCACATCATCATCGTATCCTCTCATTCTCTCAAAGAACCCCATCCATTGATGCCTTGTGAAAATTTCCACCATAAGAGGATGTTGATGGATCCTCGCTATGTTTGTGGGTTCTCTCTTGTTGAAACCTCCTGTCATCTTTTTTTGGTAATTCTAGAGGCTTGTATGGGTACAGTTCAAGACTTCTCATAGGTGAGGAAGTTTTCAAATTTATCTTTTAGTGACATGCAATAGAATTTTTCTATCCTAATATGCACTACAAATTCCTAACCGAACTGAGGATTCCTTTTCTTTTAAATGGAAAGTAAGGAAACTATGGCTCCTACCTCACTTTGCTACATTCTGGTGAGGATAACCCTTGATTTGACCTCCCTTAGTGCCCACTGATAGCTCTATAGGTTGATTCCTCTGTATATTGTAGGCTTCCTATAGGTTTCTCGATTGCTGTAGATATTGATTATTTCCTAGGAGTGCTGAGAGAAACATCCTCGTTCGATGGATACTCAAAGTTTCCTTTGCTTTCTTCGTATAGGAATTAATTTTTTATTTCAATGTATGGATGATTGTGTGGGGTGGTGTGTTGGCTGGCCAAGTACGAGCACCTCCTTTTGGACAGTTGGTCCCACTATTAGTCCATCATTTGACTTTACCTCATAATCATTTCCCACTCCTATCCTTTGTAACTTGAACATTTTTGGAATCATTCCCTTTTTCCTTTGATTTGAATTTTGCCACGTGTGGAGTGGTTTAACTCTTTTCTTCTTCTTAACTGGATGAAGGTGGCCAATTTAACTGGCCACCTTTACTTATAAAATCAACTGTCGCATTATTCCTACGGTTTTGATCATATCATACTTATGAGAGAGAATGAGTGAGTTGACATAATTGTGGGTCAAGTACTTAGTTGATGATGCATGTTGGAGAGTAACGCCTCTTTGTTGTGCTTTTCAATCTGCATATTTTCACTGTGTATTGCCTCTTTTGATGCTTTGTTCCCTTTGATGTGCAGGTGCTAGACCTTTTTGTTGGTGATCTTATTGCTGCTACTAAGCTCTAGAGTATCTCCCTCATCCTTGTAGTCCTTGTGTTGAAGATCGCTACAGTCTTTGTGCTTTCTTATATAGGATAGGCTGCTACATGATTTCCTACAGGATGTCGTGTAGCTGCCTCTCCCTTAAACTTTCACATTTTTCTCAACTCTAAAGTATAAGGGGTGTTTGAAATTAGTGGATAAGGGTGGTATGGAATGGTAGGTGAGGGATGGTGCCTTTTGGTATGCCTCCTCTTTCATTTTTCCTCTTCTTTTGCTTTCTTTTTTCTTTTCCTTTTGTAATTTTTTTTTTGTGAACTAATATCTCTGACGGATACAGTGGTGACATGGTGATGCAAGGTATTGGTTGTGTTTTTGTGAGGCAAATTGTTTTCTTTCATCTAGACACGGGCTTGGCTCATCACTTTTCTCTTGGGCTGCTCCTCTTGTGGTTTTCTGATCTACTGTCATTTCTAGAGGAAAATCCTGTAGGATTATATGGAATCCTGTAGAAAACACAGAGTTTGTGTGAAATGAGTTGGAGGGGTTTATAGATGGAAGACTAGGTGAATAATGGAGGATATGAGATGGATGACTTAAAACATGGCTTTTGTAGGTCCTTATTTCCTCCTCATGTTGTGCTTATCATCCTCTTGCAGACCTGCAAAACAAAATTGTCATCTTTTGTATCTTTTCTCTTTTTTCTCCTTTTTTTTTAAACTTTTTTTTTATATTTTTTGAAAAACAACTAGTCTGCCCCCAAGGAGGTTTTCCTACTAGTTACATTCCCTGGGTGCCTCAAAAGAGTTTTCACCAAGAGATATTTTTACTTATCTCTCCCTTTTTTTTAACACCCTTGGGCTGCCTCAAGAAGTTTTCAACCTCATAGTGGGACTGAAGTGCCTGATGGAGATTTTCACCTAAGTCTCTTTATTTATTTATTTTTATTTATCATTTCTTTTCTTTTCTTTTTCTTCAAGGACTTGGTGGGGTGGAATCTGAGACTTTCTCTAACACCATCATTGTCTTTCTGATTCTATTGATGAATTATTTCCTTGATAAGGGCTTCTAGTAGATTTTTTATCTATACCCATTGACAAGTAAAGGGATAACCTCTGCATCAATGGTTCTTATCTACGCAACACCATTATCATGACACTTTTCTATTACATAAGGCCCTAACCATCTAATCCTTAAATTTCCTTTAAAATCCTTGTACCGAGAATCATACAGTAAAGCCCAATCATCTTCTTGAAATTGTTTGTCTTTTATATTATTGTCATGCCAAATTTTCCTTTAAACTTGATCGCCTCTGTGTGCAAGAGGGCCTACATCCTAAATTCATCTAACCCATTTAGCTAGAGCAATCTTTCTTGATGTACCCTAGTGATATCCATATCTAGTTGTGATGCCATCCTTAAGGTGTTGTATTCAAATTAAATGGATAACAAGGCTTTCTTCCCATAGAACAGGTCATAAGGAGTGAAGCCAGTTGTGGTCTTCCAAGTGGTATTGTAGTCCCAAGTGGCCTCAACTAATATGTATGCCAATCCTTTATGAAAATGCCAATCACGGTGGTTAGAATGACTTCTAATGCTCTATTGGTTACCTCCACTTTCCCATTAACCTGTGGGTGGTAAGGAGTGGATGTTTTGTGCTTGATATTGTGTTAGCTTAATAGATTTTCAATCATGTGAGATGTAAACTGACTGCCTTGATCATTGGTCAATTCTCTAGTGTAACCAAACTTATAAAACACATTTTCCCTTAAGAATTCAACCACCTTTTCTTTTGTTTCTACTTTTATTGCTTTGGGTTCAGCCCATTTGGTTAACTAGTCAATGCACACAATGATGTACTTCTTATGTTTGGATGGAGGGTCAATGGGACTGATGAAATCCATGCCCCACTTGTCAAATGGCTCGAATGTCACTTGAGGTTGTAGAGGCATCTCATACCTTGGGGTAGGCTTCCCCGTCCTTTGGCACCGATCACATTGGTTGGTATACCTCTTCACATCTTGGTGAAGAGTGGGCCAGTAATGACTAGCTTGTAGTACCTTGAATGCTATTATTTTGGATGCAAGGTGAACTCCACAAGGCTCATCATGACAAGCCAGAAGGATGTCGAAGACTTCATCCTTCCTAACAGATCTTCTTAGATATTTATCTGGACCTAGCTTGAAGAGATTGCCCCAAATCCAAGTGAATGGGGCACTCTTTCTTATGATTATGCTCTTCCTTGGAGGACAAATTTGGTGGAAACTATGCAGACACCAAGTAGTTTTCTATCTGAGAAAATCATGTAGAGAAAAATGAAATGGAGAATAAATGTTCATCTGGTAACTGATAACCAACCATTCCTTCCTCCCGTACAGGCAAAGTCAATTCGGATAAAAAGTCTCCAACAACATTCTCCTTACTAGGATTATCAATAATAGTTAAATGAAATTGTTGCAACAAAAGTAACCATCTAATAATTTGGGCATTTACATCAGGTTTATTCATCAAGTATTTAATTGTAGCATGGTTAGGATGTACAAATTTTTGGTAACCAATAATGTAATGCCTAAGTTTATTCAATCAATGGACAACAACTAGGATCTCTTTTTCATTCACTGTATAGTTCTTCTTGACTTTTGATAGATTCTTATTGATGAAGTAAATATCATAAGGAAGCTTGTCATCTATCTAGCCTAGAGTTTCTCCTATGGCATTGTGAGAGGCATCAACATAGATATGAAAAGAAAGAGCTCAATTTGGGCCTCAAAGAATAGGTGTAGTAGTCCACTTTTCCTTTAGGGTGTCCAAGGATTCTTGACATCTTTCTAACCATAAACATTCAGAGTCCTTGACCAATAATCCAAATAAAGGAGAAGCTAACTTGCTAAAATATTTTATAAATCTCCTATAGTATCCGGCTAAACCTAAAAAACTTTCAACATCCCTTTGTTTTTGTAGAGTTTAGACCCTTTTGATGATGGCTATTTTATTTGGGTCTACCTACAGTCCTTCCTGGGATATTGAGTGACCTAGAACAGTTCTTGTAGTCATCAAGAACTCACATTTTTCGGGACTAAGGGATAAGTTCATTCCAACGCATTTATTTAGCACCTTACCCAGGTTAGAGAAACCACACCCATAGGGTGTAAAGTCATTCATATAAATTCTACAACATCATAGACTAGCTCTGCAAAGATACTTAGGACTGCCCTCTGGAAAGTCGCAAGGGAATTACATAGACCAAAAGGAATGACCCTATAAGAAAAAGTACCCCAAGAACAGGTGAAGGTGGTTTTATCCTGGTCCTCTGGGCTAATCTAGATTTGATTGTACCAGATGAACCCATCTAACAAAGAGAAAAACTTTTTCCTTGCTAGGTCATCTAAAACTTGGTCAATGAAAGGTACAGGAAAATGGTCCTTCTTTGTTGCTTTGTTTAACTCTCTATAATAAACACAAATCCTCCACTTTCATTTTTCTTTGGAGCCAACACCAAAGGATATGCCCACTCACTATCCAAGATAGGGTAAATGAATCCTACATCCAGTAGCTTTTGCAACTCTTCTTTAACTATATCCTTAAGCGCTGGATTCATTGTCCTTTGGGGTTGTCAGACTGGTTTGCAACATTCTTTGATGTAAATGTGGTGAGTACATGCTAAGGGGTGCACTCCCTTCATTTCTTTGTAATTCCAAGCAAAGGCATCCAAATGCTCTATTAGCATATTGTCTTGACACGAGTAGGGTTTGAGTCAGCTAAGCATAGATCAATCTGATGGTTGTTCTTGGTTTCCTTCACTACTTCCTCTAGAGACATGGTGTTGGGAGTTGGATTTTGGAGGGTGTGTTCAATCACATCATCTTCATCTCCCTATCCTCCTCCTATGGAAGTTTCTATGGTATAGATTTGGGAGGATTAGACTTCATCTTCTTCCTCCTCTTCTAGCCATAAAGGTAAGTCATGTTCTAAATATGGTTGAGTAGGAGGGTATAGGACCAACTTCTTAGCTAGATGCCCATTTTTAATAGTCATGTTTCCAGCCCTGCAGCTGATGTAGGCATTGAAAATGGCTAACAAAGGCTTTCCAAGTATGAGAGGATGACCATTAAATCTTGTCTTAGGCTACAGAACTAAGAATTTTGAAGTGTACTCCCAGGAGTCAATGGAGACCATCACGTCCTCAACAGTCACCTCAAGGGCTACTGTGGATCAATCTGCAAGATGCAAGACTGTTGTGGTCTTTCTTAATGAAACTTGGAGATTCAGCTTGAGCATGGTTTCCTTAGTGATTACATTAATGGCAACCCCAAGATCAATCAAGGTATGTAGGAAAATGGTGTCATTGATGTGTACATCTACTACAAGGCTCCTAGGTTCTAAAGAATTTGGGAAAATTACCTACCCTAACATTAAGTCGAACAATTGTCCAATGACATTAATGGTAGGGGTGTCTCTCTTTCGCCTCTCTGGATGTTTGAAACACTTCTCTTTAATTAGTTTGTTGTAAATAGGTACATCCTTAATAGCTTGGAGAAGTGGGATTTTGACACATAGATTTTTCAATTCACCCAGAAGTTCATTCTCTTCTCGGTTATGCTGGACTGGATGAGTTAATCTTTCAGGAAAGGGTGGAGGATTCACTCTAGGCATACTTTTCTCTCTTTCCTCCTCACTCTCCCAGTGGAGATGGAGGTTGGTTATCCGAGAGTACTCTCCTAGACCTACGGTTGATTTCCTTAATTTCCACAGCATAATAAGGGTAGGATAGGATGTCTCTCCACTGTATATCAGTTTTTCTTATCTGTTTCAAATTCGGTTTTTGTTGGGCGGGCATATGAGGCTTTTTAGGTGGAGTAGGGTGTAAAAGTTGTGGTTGAGATGGAGGTGAAGGCAATAAAGCTAGAGCATTATTGTATGGGGGCCTCCAGCCCTGGGATGGTGCATTCCACTGAGGTTGTGGAGGAGTATTGGCTGAAATGACTAGTTGGTCAGCTAGGAATGGTACTGAGGTGCAAAAGACTAGGGAGAAGGTGTAGACCAAGAGGGATGAGCAGGGGGCACAAGAGGGAATCGATGTGTTTTGGTTAGGGTTGTAATATGAATAGGATTACCCTTACATGCCCTGCTAGTATGGTTGACGCCCATGAGGCCTGCTTTGATTTATGTGGCAGATTTTCGGTCACCTCTTCAGTTCCCTGATACACAACTTTTAGTCGAGATAGAGAAGGGCACTTGTCTGTGCAGTGGTTTTCTTCACAGACCGAGTAGATTTCTATAATGTTTAATGGAAATTCATTCCTGGGGTGCCTCCTTGTGAATCTAGGGTAGAAGATGGCCAATGCTCTCTCTACTTCCTCTTGCTTTCTCTTGATTTGCATAGTGTCCATCTGTAGGGAAAGGGTTTGAAACATTTTACTCTTAAAATCTTCCAACATGTTTCTAATTTCACTTTTTATAGATATGTTGGAAGAGGATGAGTTGGCCACTGTTTGACTAACCCTACCTCTTTTTCTAGCTGCCCTAGAATGGTTCTTAAAAATGATATTGATATCCTCATAGGGTAGTTGGTAGATGTCCCCTCTTGATAGCAGGTTTAGAGTATTAAGGAGATCGCCCCTAATCCCCTTGAGTAGGACTAGCTTAAGTGACTCATGATCAAGTGCGCACCTAGCCTTTTTATAGCTAAGTTGGAATATTTCCTCATAATCCTCTAAGGACTCATCATGCCCTAAGGTCATTCTAAAAATTTCCTCTTTGGTGTCTTTGGACCTGTAGTAGTCCCTATACTTGTTGTTGAAAGCTTGTTGTATTTGAGACCAAGTGGTGATACTATCCCCAAGTAAACCCATGAACCAACATAGACCTTCATCATTGAGAGTGGATGAGAATAATTTCAACTTCTGATCACCAGTGGTGTAATCATAAGTTTTGCATATGACAACCAATTCAAACAAGAAAGTACCTAGATCTTCCAAGGTCAGGCCATGGAAGTGAGGAAGAGTAGAGGGGCTTATGATTTTCATCTTGGCATCCCCATTTGTTTCTTTGATGGGAAAATCACCCTCAATTCTTTCTCTATCTTCCCTCTCATTTCTATTTTCAGCCATTATGTCAGTTGGAATGGGTTATTCTTCTTCCCCTATATGCTCTTCAAAAATCTTTGGTTGTTCACCTAAGGGGTCCTCTATTTCATAGCCAATGGAGAAGAGGGAAGCTTGGTTGTTTGAAGTGGTGGGGGTATTTGGTAGAAATTTTCCTAAGTTATCCCTATTCCTACGAGGCATGAAATAAGTGTTTTGTTTGTTTCTTGCAAGCTTTAAAACTAATTGCAGAATTGAAAAGACAAAATGAATTGAAACTAACCATTGAATGAAATCAGTTGCAGAATGAAAAGGAAAGCAAACCAACTTACAACTACCTTGCAAAAATGAAACCAATAGCAGAATGGAGGAGATAAGGAATGGAAGAAATAAAGAAGAAATCACATCTAATTAGACACCTCCCCAGAAATGGTGCCAAAAGGTGATGAGCGCCAGTATGGCAGCAAGAATGCTGCAAAAGCTAGAGCTACCAACTTTACTTCATCAACCTGGGGTTCATACAAACTTGGAGGTGACAGTGATGTATACAGAAATAGATGTAATGGGTCCACTCTTGGTCACTATTGAGATGTGTAATAGACCACTAGAGTTTCTCAAACCAACCTTCTTTTGATTTAGAAGAAGTTTTAATACGAATTGAGAAAGGAGAATTTTACCCTAATTGAGAGGATTTAAATGTTACCTACTACAGTAATGAAAAACTGAAATAGATTCCTAAAAAAAACAAATCATCTAGCTATTTGTTAATATACCTTGCTTTGGAACAATTCTAATTTAACACATGTGAAATCCTAACTAAACTAAGCATGAAATCTGATCTAATCAAACACTTAACTATTGTGCACATGAATAAGCATAACAACTTCTTTCATTTTGTCTATTTCTGAAAACATGAATTCTAATCCTTCTTGATTGCATTGCAGGTGGGATAGGTGTGGAGATAGATGGGTGTGATGGGTTAAATGGATTAGGAGGCAAGAAGGGGTCTTTTACTAGCTTTCGCATCCATTTCTCACAAATCGAGGTCAAAACAGGTGACTACAGGTCTTCCTACTAGATGTCTACAGGATGTCCTAATTCACCTACATGATCGCCTATTTTCCTACGGGAACAGGCCGAAAGCATAACGAGTCATTTGGATAGTGGTATGGAGCTGATAGAAGGTGAGGGATGGAAGGAATAAGGCAAGGAAGTGGTTCGACGTCACTCAAAACTATAACCCAAGCTATATGATGGTTGGATTTGCTCAACAAACATGGCAAGTTGTCCTTGTGAAATGATAACTTGGACTGAGAACTTAGTAGCCTTTGGTGATCATGGGAGGGTATGGTTTGGCGGATGCTAATGATATGAGGTCTTCCTGTAATATTGAAACCCTAGAAGATACACATCATTGTTGGCATTTATCCATAAATCATTTAAAAACAAGAAGAGTTTACTACAATATGAGGAAAATAGAATTTGCATAATTTATTTGCCAAGTTCATGCATGAAAATGCTTGAAACCTATTATGAAATAAACATGAAATCTAATACAACTTAATATATCAGAAATGACAACTACAACCTATGTTCTAAAACTGAAAGATGTTGACCTAATTAGTAGAAGAAAAAAAACCCTAAATTTCATAAGAAACCATAATTCTCTCTTTTTGGGTTGAATGGGAGTTTCTCGTCAAACCATGGTCCCTGAAGGGAGGAATGAGGTACGATCCACCTGTTATTAGCCTTCTTTTATATTTCCTTATTTCTCTAATTCTATTGTTAAATCTATGCACAAATGGAAGAAAACTAATCAAATTCGCCAATACTCACAATGTAACAATGTCAAAATCAATTTAACAAGTAATCTATGAAATAACCCGAGCATACAAGTACAGTAAGAGGAACCTCTACTGATAGGGTTGGGCCCTAAGCCAAGATATTCATCCTTCTTATTCAACTCATTGATGGATCAAGGGAATGCTCATTTCCATTAACATATCAAAAAATAGATGACAGTGTTTGGTCACAATCCTTCAACTCGAAAGTGTGTTGGATCCCTATAATACTAGTGATTACCCCATTACTATTGTAGTCATACCCCTTATTAATATCGTTGTGCCCCTATTACCCCCATATTGTTATTACTGTGCCCCATAGAATCCCTCTATTGTTATTTTTGTGGCTTTATATTATTAT